>JAASLG010000774.1:0-12955 GCA_013365235.1 Cercospora sesami
CCTCTACGCCCTGCGCGCCGCCTACCTGGTCTATCTGCTGCAGCCGCGGCAGAAGCGGGTGCAGCATGTCGCCAACACCTCCAAGCCCATTCAGCGGAGTGGCACTTCGATCAATGACATGGTCCGGGATTTCAGTTTGATGCGAGACAGCAAGAGCACCAAGTTCCCCCATGGCTTCATGACGGCGCTCGACAAGCGTCTGACGGGCGTGTTGACGGGCACGGAGAAGATGCCCGAGTATCACAACAGCGACATCAAGAGGACTTTCGGTGTGTTCTTGAATGAGTTCAAGAATCCCACTTTTCGTAAGAGTATGGAGAAGGATAGAAAGGTGGAAGACTTGTTGTTGATCTTCTTTTCCAAGGCTACGGCCACGCTGCAGTTGGGAAAAGGGCCAGAAGATGACGGTTGGAAACTGATGGTCGACCGCCACGTAGCGTTGTTCGTCAGGCTCATCAGTAGCACACTGAACAACAACGACTGGACCAGAGATCGGCCAGAACTCACAAGCAGGCTCAAATCGCTTGAAACAAAACTATTACAGCACGACCAGGACCTTGCAGACGAAAAGCAGAGAAATGGCGGTCAAGGAGGCACCAGTGTGGAGGTCGAAGTGCCGCGTTCATACGAAGTGAAGGATATGCCGCTGGTTATCAGAGTGTGTAGGGTATTCTCAAAACCGACAGTGCAGGCCCAGAACGATATCAATGCGCACAAGGACCATTGGACGGAGAAAGAGGCGTTGCGCGATCTGAAGGAGTACCAAACACATCTGAGTCTGAACACTCGCGTAACATTGTCGAAGGACGATTTTGACCTCGATGAAGCATACGAGGCGTGGCGAAAAGGTGAACTCAGTGAATTGAGCCAAATGATGCTGGCTCTCTTGCAATCAGATCCAACTCTGGCGAAGAGCTCAAGCGCAGTGCTCCCTCAGCTGAAAGCTCCACCTACCGCGAACAACGACGCCATGTACAGCGAACTAGGCAAGTCCCTCTCGAAACAGGGTAGTGAGCTCGATGCCAGCTATGTGTTAGATCACCCCGTGGATATTAGCGGGCTGAACTTGGACGATTCCTCCCCTCGCGACTCTGCTACCGGATCGATCGACGGATCACAAGGCAACTTCACATTTATCCCGCCTGACGTTAAAGCGTACTACAGACAGGCACTCAAGCTCGCGTTGACCGCCGACCTCGAGGACGAAGATGTGCAGGCGAATGGAGATGGCCCGAAGCTGATTTCCGCCCCAACACAAGAACTCCTGAACGAAATAGCGCAGCGATGGCGAGTGCCAGCTTTTACAAGGATGGTGTTGTTCTTGGACGTCATCCGAGAAAAGTATCAGAACCAAGAAATATCGCTCGACACATTAGACGCAGCATTCCAATTGGCCAAGTCACCTCCCCAAGAGCCGAAGAAAGGCAAGACTCAATCGCCATTTGTGGACTTCTACGATCGAAACAAGTGGACTGTCAGCGATTTCGCAACAATGCAAAGCTTATTGAATGGGCTGCAGGACGCTCTGCTGCGGGAGTTCTATGATATGTTTCAACATGTGTACGAGAACAAACCACCAGCATTTTCTACCATCATGTTTGTATTGGAAGAACATGTGTGGTCCGATCCGTCCTTTAGTAGGAATGAGGAAGACATGGCCGCTTTTGCCAACATGATGACCGAGCAACTGCGTGGCAAGGCGCGAGATCAGTACCACGACCTTCTATCGAAACATGTGCCAGATGAGTCTGCCAATTGGGAGTTTTTCAACGTTATTCAGCTGGGCCAAGCAGTGACAGGACTGTGCAATAAGATCCAGAAGCGTTTTAGGAAAATGCCGGATGTAATGGGAGTGAAGCCACTTCCCATCTTGGTCGAAGAAATACTACCCTCGTTCTCGAGCGATGCGAAGGAGCTCGTCGCACGCATCATGGAGGTAACAAAAGCACGCGGGGAGGAGGTTCCGGTGCAAGACGGCTTCGAACTGTACGCAGCCATGGTTGAGATCCGTGGCGTGTACTCGCAAGCTCTGCCTGGGCGGGAATTTGCATTTGATATCGAGCATCACCTGCAGGACTTTGTTTGGCGTTGGATAAATCTGACTGACAGCAAACTCCTCGACTGGATTGAAGGCAGTGTTGCTCATGACGACTTTAAGATTAGACAAGATCCAGCCGCAGAGGCACGTGGAGAGCCACCGACCGACGAGGAGCGACATTCTCAGAGCGCGATTGACGTATACCGGATCTTCAACCAAAGTATCGAACAAATTATCAAGCTCAACTGGGATAATGACTTGCAATACGCGAAGTTCATGACTGCGATCAGCAAGTCGATCGGCAAAGGCGTGGCGCGGTATTGCGAGCTCGTGGAGACGAAGTTTGCGAAGGAGATGGATCGCCAGACGCCAGAACAAGAAGCTCGCGCACAACAAACGCAACGTGAAAGATGGATGTCAGTTGCGCGTGATGCGTGGGCGACCGGAAGTCTCAGTCAAAAGATTGAACCCTTCAATTTCTGGCCCGAAAGCTTCGTCAAGATCAATGACATCGAGTACGCGACGTTACAGCTTGATAAAGTCGAGGCTGAAATGAATGTCGATGCTTGTGTGGAAGCGATCCAAAGACATGAGCCTCCGCCTCCACCGAGCGTCCGCAAGCGAGGCAACAACAAATGCATGTTCACTATCAAGATCATTGAAGCCGAGGACCTCAAAGCAGGCGATATGAATGGCTTGAGTGACCCGTACGTCGTCCTTGGTGACGAGTACCAGAAACGCCTGGCCAAGACGAGGACAGTCTACCAGTCCTTGAACCCACGATGGGACGAGACCATTGACATCCTTACGACAGGGCCGCTCAACATCATCGCTACAGTATGGGATTGGGATGCACTTGGTGATCATGACTGCCTTGGTCGCACGAGTCTCAAGCTTGACCCTAACCATTTCAATGACTTTCTGCCTCGTGAGTACTGGCTGGACCTCGACACACAAGGCCGCGTCCTTGTGCGAGTGAGCATGGAAGGCGAGCGAGATGACATTCAGTTCTATTTCGGCAAGGCGTTTCGCACCCTGAAAAGGACGGAGCGTGATATGACGCGCAAGATCACTGACAAGCTCCTGGCCTACATCCAACAATGTCTGTCGCGTCGCACACTTCGAGGACTTACGAGCACATCGACCTCCGCTGCCATTGCGGGCGTGTCCATGAACACCATGCGTGGCTACTTCTCGCGAGTGACGAACCAAGTCCAAGGCAAATCGCCTGCCGTTGCTACGCCACCTCCACAAGCGCCGACAGGCTCAGCACTGGTCGAACAAGCCAATAATGCGCTCAAACCGCTCTTGCAGTACTTCGATGATAACTTTGCGATTATGAAGCAGACGCTGACGGATAGCGCGATGACCATGGTGATGACCAGGCTGTGGAAAGAGGTTCTGGTTCAGATCGAGAGCTTGCTAGTGCCACCGCTCAGCGACAAGCCGTCTGCACAGAAGCCACTCACGCAAGCAGAAGTCGATGTGGTCTACAAATGGCTACAGGTAAGCATCGTCAAGCGTTCCTTGACACTTTCATTACTGATGTGACTGCAGATACTGTTCGAATTCTTCAATGCCATGGACCACGAGACAGGCATAGCAGATGGTGTACCAACCGACGTGCTCAAAAGTCCCAAGTACCATGACCTCCAGAATCTCGCATTCTTCTACTTCGAATCGACAGACAATTTAATTCGTACATCCGAAGCCATGGCTTCTGCAACGGCTGCGCGGCAGCAGGAGCAAGCTGCTCGCCTCAATCGCATGTCTGCGCCTGCTGGCTTCCTTTCTCCGGCACTCGGAGGAACACGGCGGAGCAAATCGATCTTGCAAAACAGAAATCTGGGAACAATGCGCAAAGCCAAGGAAGAGAAGAGAAAGGAGGCGCAAGCTGATCCGAATGACGATATGATCTTGCGAATACTAAGAATGAGACCTGAGGCTGAAAGGTATCTGAAAGATCGTAGCAGACAGAAAGAGCGTCTTGCGGCTGCAGCTGCCGCAGAAGCCATCGTCAGACAAAGTCTGCAATCTAGCAGAGCTGGACACTCATACTCTCAGAGCTTGGGTGGAGCGCAAAGGGGCGGTATGCAGAGAGGTGGCATTGCGCGGCAGTGGGGCACGATCAAAGAGTAACTAAGAAGAGCATGGAAGTTGATTTTGCATTTCGAAGCGAGCTCTTGGAGGGTAATCACGGGTATGCGTACTCTTGCGGCATCAACAGCACAGCATGAACAGACCAGCGCGGCGTGTTTTGTGCATTGATCGGGAGCGTTTCTGACTTTTGATATACCCTATGTAGTTACGCAGCGATCAGATGTCTTTTGAAGTGGGTTTATTGAAGCCTGGTTTCTTCCACACTGTCGACGATTCTAATCGTCATCGGCTGCACGCCGTACATCTCCCTGGCTAGCTTGTGTCTGTGAGAGCCAGCATTGAGCTTTCGGAAAGACTTTGAAGCACAAATCGGGTCATGTCTGTGATAGCGTGAAAGTCCGGTTGTCACACCTCGACATGCCTCGCGCTCACCAAGGCCGAACCTGGAAGCCCCAAAAGTATATCCCCAAAGTCCCATAGCGAAACACTCTCGAGTGTGTTATGTCGCCAGCTGATCCCTAGAGGCGGATATGCACAGTTCAGATGAGGCTCTTCAACCTATTAGAGACCAGGTTCGAGTTCGCATATAGATGGAATGTTGGCACTTCGGTTCCATATCAGGAACCCCCATCATTCCAGATTTCCCGAGAATGTACAATTCAGATTTGCCTGTAACACATCTCAGCTTTTGGGTCCTGGTGGTCGATCCATGCCTCGCTGACAAGGCGCTGCACCAGCTAGAGCATCTCTTGGTTGTTGCCCGGAATTGAGCTCCTGCACAAGATATAGTGCTGATTGACAACACCGATCGTTGTTCAGATGGGCGTTGCTTGCGAAGGATATCTTTTGGGCAGTCCGGAGAGCAGTTCCCTTCAACTTCTGCAAGAAACTGGAGTCCCGCCGACGGGTAGTCGCACATCATGTCATCTTCTGCAAGCCGACTTGATTCGGTCATTTGTCGTTCATGACCAGCGTCAAGTCGCAACTGCTTCCATCGTGGTCGATCAATCATAGCCCAACCAATGTCCCAGTAATCGAAATGCTTCCCTCGCCCGAAGGCTCAAAATCCACCACCTTACACACCGCCTCTTTCACCACTTCTCCCTGCGCATCTACCCATTGACCTCCATCCCACTTCCAATCCTCTGGCAAATTCTCCTTAGGTATCGAGACCGTGAAGTAATTCAAGTATAGCAAGCCGAGAATGCTCTCATTCTGCAGATTCACTTCTGCCTTGAGATATGTATTCGGCGCAGGTCGGAAGACCAGAAAATCTGCTGTGACCCAGACGAATTCGACACCGTATTCATTGATGCTCCGCGCAAGGACTGTGGATGGACCGTCTTCTCGCAGACCTTCTTCGGGATTTTCTGAGAGTCGCACGTTCTCGTATGAGAGGACCACGCCGTCGAAGGGTGGGTAGTACTGGAGGTAGAGAGGCGAGAAGTGCTCGGCGCATACACCTTCGATTGGATAGTTGTTGACGACCGGCGACAAAGGTATATAGAGAGTCGCCGTGATGCGTTGAATCGGACTGTGTTCGTCGAGGTTGTCGTCCAGGCTCTTCGCTGTCACGACCTGCTTTCCGGCCTTCTTGCTGGCCTTTTCTGCTTTTCGCGCAGCTTTTGCCGCAGCTTCCTCAGCTGTGCGCTCCTTTTTTGCCATGGTGGCTGTAGTGATGATATTCGCATGCGAAAGCTGCGCCAGAAATTTGACGAAGCTGCGACCCTGCCCTGCGACGACTCGGATCGGCAAAAGCTTGGGCGACCATCGCGAAGTCTTGGCGCCTGCCGTCCAATTCGCCGCGAACACCTGTCGACAACGACATTCCTCGACTAGAATATCCGGGCGGGAACCTTCTCTTGTTCCTCATTCTCACGACAAAAGGAACTTGTACTAACATTCTGTGGTTTTGCTAAGGAGTTGTGCGAGCGGTTACTTTCTCATCAGGACCCGCTTCTTACATGACCTCGTCCCACTCGCGCATTGGGAGCACAAGACCACGATTGAGCATTCCACACTGAAGTCTTCCTCTTTCGTGTAAAATCTGGGCAAAAGCGCATCAATCAAGCGCGCCAAAGTCAAGACCGGATTTACCTAACAATTTCTTACAAGACCATCATCAATCTGGACATGACCCGATAGCCAACACAATGGCAAGCAACCAAATCCTCAGCCTCATAGGTTGGTACGTCCTCCCAGACCTCGTAACAGGCTACGTTCAAAGCATTCTTTACGCAATTTTCATCCGAGCCGGCGACCCCAAACCCCAACGCGGAACACCCCGTTTCGCCCGCGACAGACGCTACATCCACATCGCCGTCTTAGTCGCCTACCTCTTATACACAATCTACGAAGCCGACCACCAAATCCAACAAGCCGGAGACTTCTACCGTCTCCTTGGCGTCCCTCACAATGCAACCGAAAAAGCCATCCAATCCAAATTCCGCCGCTTAACAGTCCAATACCATCCGGATAAAATGGCCCCTGGAGCAGATAAGTCTTCCGTGGAAGATATGTACGTGCAATTGAAACTCGCCAAAGACACCCTCGCGGACCCGGCAAAACGTTTCGCGTATGATCGACTCGGACCGACGATTCTTTCATGGCAGAAAAGTAAAGTTATCAAAGACTTTATTTTTACTGGACTCCAGCATTCCGGAGGGTATTATATTGGATCCATCGGGATCCTGGTCATACTGGCATTCCTAGGATATCTTCGCCAAGCCATGTTTTGGAGATATCTGATTATGGTTTCGCTCTTCGTCAACGAGGCGACGATTGTAACGAGGCCGCAGTTTCCGGTTTTGTTGACGAAAGTGGTGAATCCGATTGCGGAGTTCACGGGGTTGAGACAGCCGTATTTGCCGTTTCAGATGATTGAGCTGTTGAGGGCGTTGATTGTGACTTTCTTCATTGCGTTGAGTCAATTGGGTCCTTTGTTGAAGGATCCGAGGCAGGCGGCGTTGGAGGAGGTTGGTAAAGACGGGGCGTTGTCGGAGCAGGTGGTCAATCGGCTCGAAGCTATGACGAAGGCGACGGATGCGGAAGTGGCGAGGTTGATGGCGTTGGAGTTGACGCCTTTCACAGAACAGCAGGGCGCGGGAAGTGATTTGAGGACGGGGTTGAAGGACTGGTTGGTCCAGAATACTATTCGGGCTGACCCTGAGGTGAAGTCGGCGATTGAGACAATGCTGAGGCGAAGAAGAGCAGAAGGGAAGAATAACTTGGGAATAGGGGAGGCTCAGCGGGCGACCACTGGCTAGCAATGTTGGAGTTGTTCTGTATATACTGTGTATTTCTATCATGATCGCGTGAAACCCATACCCAACCCTCTTACGAATCGCACTTCATCTGCGTTGCGCTCTAGAGCCCTCCTCATGGCCATGCCGTACTGTCTCTCTGCATCATGACGAGCTTTGTCAGCTGCAGACAATGCTTGTTCCTCGAGAGCGTCGTGCCACTCGTCTTTGCCTAAAGGATTGCTCTGGCCCATGCCTAGTACTCCCAGTCGTCCGTCACCAGTCCATAGCAACAGATTGTTCCGGCTGATGTCAGGTCGTCCAGCCACTGTACCCGCTCTGCTGCCATTTGTGCCCAATGGTAGAATTTTCTGCACAATATCTCCCTGTCCAGGCATCTCAGTCCCAGTCGTTGAGAAGATGCCTTGCGGCGTGGAGCCCTGCGATGCGGTATCCGTCTCGTCAGGTAGGCTCTCGTTGATATTATGCGTGCGCACGTAGGTGAAGCCACCGCGCTCCATCCACTTAAGATTTCCATCGCCATCACTGAACACGATACGCCCTCCGTGCGAAGCAACAGAGAGCAATTTCGATGCTGACGCTGTCTGCCTGTTCTTGTAAGGCTCGACCACAGATGGCAGAGGGTAGAATTCTAAGGAGCCTTTTCCTTTGTATTCGGCGGCAGCAATCATAGTCATTCCCGCTGCATTCTTCCTGCTCTGCAACGCTGCGGGAGAGGCCTCAGGATGGCGCACGAGATCAAGGTTGCGTGGCACCCACGGCTGAGGCAGAGCAGAGAGACAAGCAATGCGAGCTCCGCTGAAGATGGTACCCCGGAGTCGAGGAAAGAAGCGGCGATCGTAATTAAGCAGCGAAGTGAACCGACCCGCCACCCATATCGAACTGTCATCAGTACTAGTACCACCATGGTGTAAGATTGAAAGCGGTCCAGGTTGAGCAAGCGTTGCGTGGGAGTAAACTGAGCCACCGATCAGCTCGCCACCAGTTGATGCCTCGCCAGCTGTGAAAGCCGGGTCGCGAGGATCGTGGAGATGTACTGTCATGTTTGTGCCGACTGTGAGCGGCGATCGATATTGTGTCTCGGAAAGTGCTGTTATTGGGAAAGGATATGATTTGGTTGACGTGACTTGCAGCGTGGTCAGGTCAACCTCTCGTAGCTGATTCTGCACTGCAAAGTAGGCCATTTGGTTCGAGCTGTTCACACTCACGCATTCGACAGCGCCTGTCTCGGTCATCATGTTATGGCTTTCCATAGTGTGTCCCGAGAGCTTTCCTGAAAGCAGACCAGGCTTAGATTGGGCAAGCAGGTTGCCGGCGCCACCATTGCGGTAGGTTGACGCACAGGAGAGGTCCCATATGCAAACGCTACCGTCGTCGAGTGCTGCGACTGCGCGTTCAATAGTCTTATCCTGCTGGTCAGCTAGAAGCCCGATTCCTGTTGCCTCGCGATGCTCGTTTCGAGCATTTGCTCGCGACTTCGGGAAGTCGACCCATCCAACATTGATCGCAGCATGGCGGTGTACGTATTCCTCGTAGTAGTCAATCTCCTCGCCAGGAAACGCGGGATCCCAGTTTGCCAGTGCGCGTGCACGTTGAAGGCGCGCCCGCGCAGCGTGGCCATTTGCAGCTTCGCTTGGAGAGCTGCCTACAAGCTGCACGATCTCCTGTGCCAGTAGCTCACCGCCAGGCAACGTTGTCACAGCATCGCGAAGTTCAGCGAGACGAGGGTCCTGGGTGCTGAGGAGCTCCCGCCGACGCCTCAGGCGCTCTGCTTGCGAGTGGTCAAAGCATTCTTTCTTCCACAGAGCATTGTCGCGGCCGAGAGTCAGGTATCTGGTTGACACGAGTTGCAGGCGCACGAGATCGGCAACATGGAGGTCTGCATGGAGTTAGCACTGTACCACTTACATTGTGTGACGCGTGAGACGCCTACATGACAGGATATGGAGCACGACTTCGTCCGGAAGGCGGTCCATGTTGTCACGCGTGGCCGCTGGCAGCCTGACAAACGTCCCCAGCAGCGGGCGCAGAGGCAACATTCACGGTGGCGATCAGTGGTCAGCGCGATGGTGTCAATTGCTGTCCCGCGCCGTTCCAGGCAAAGCTGCGGGCAGATTGCAAAGTGGCGCGAAGCAAGGCAAGGAAAGTCTTGTCGGGTGAGTGGGCTTTGACACAAAAGGCTCATTCGCTGGTTGGATCAGCGAAGTAAGTCACCGGCCGAGCGTCCCGGAATCAGCGCGCGCGGCGACGGTCTCTTCACCACGCGGTGATATTCAACATACACGTAGGACGAGGAGACGAAGACGATGCAATGCTGTGCTGCGCGTGCGAAAAGACGTGCGAAGGGAGACCGCAGTCGCCGGCCCTCGGAGGATGTTTGATGTCTTGGCAGCGGGTAGTCCCAGACTTCCTCTCCCCAAAGCCGTGAGTTGTGTGAAAGCGACAGGAGCTACTTCAGGGTGCGCAAAACGCACGCGCCTGTCAAGAGATGGATCGCTCATCACGAGCCGGAGCACTCTCTCGGTCAAGTATCAGCCAACTCCCTTTCCGTCTTTCCTTTCGCTTCATCGCCATGCACCACCCTCCATTCCACGCATCACTCCCGCAAACCACCGCTGGCCGTACGCGACCACGCCGCAAATAACGGACGACAAAGGAAACTTCCAAGCCCACCCGCCGACCGACGAGGCCTGCTTGTGGCCTCTAGCGAAACCTCCAGCCAGCCCGCGCCGCAATCCTCCTGCAACACTTCCCAACACCCACCACACCGTCAACACGACTGCGAGAACACCGCCCTCCACCTCCACCACCATGTCGGCGACGCTCAAGTCGGCCACGAAGCCGGGCAAGAAGAGTCGTATGGTATCGCTGCGCATCTCGCCAAGTCGACTCGCGCAGTGGTCATCATCATACAGCTCGCCCGCCGGCGACACATCAGCACTACCATCCATCAAGAACGAGGCATCGCCATCTGTGCAACTACCAGATGTCGCCGACAAGTCGTCCGACTCGAATGCTACGCCCGTGCCGCAAGGCAATGATGCCGTCGACAACAACTCGCTAGCACCGCCCAAGGTCGATGGCAGGAAGAAGAGAGGAGGTGCGACCGCGAGCGGACGAAAGCGAGCACCACCCTCCATCGACCCGAATGCACCACCTCGAGAACGAGGCCGGCCAGGTCCCAAGAAGAAGCCAAGATTGTAAGTACTGAACACATGTCGCGATGCTTTGTCACCCATCATCCGACATCCTATGCACTCGCTAACGCATGAGCCAGGCCTGACGGTACCATTGACCGCACGACTGAGAACGCGAATGGAGCCAAACCTGCCAATGCTATACCTGCACACAAGTTGGGACCAAAGGCCAATACTGGTGCCATCAATGCCGGTCTGCGCGCCCTCGATCGCACCGGCAAGCCATGTCGGAGATGGGGCAAGAAGTCCCTTCAGCTGAAATCATTCACGGGCACTACCTGGAATCTATCATCTTGGAAGGCACCACCAAAGGACCAGGGCTTCCCAGGAGACGTCAAGAGCGATAGTGCCAGCTCCAGTGATATGAAGCTCAACCAGAGCAGCGCCGTGCAGAGCGACCGCAGTCATAGTCACATCGGAGAGGACACAGTCATGACCGGCATGCAAAGCTCTCCGGCGCCCATCGCCGCGTAAACGACTTGACGGGATTGCTTGATTCTTCTATCAACAGAGACCGGCCCGACGTCTTCCCCAAGAAGTCATTGTGCTTCAGAAGGCCTTTGCGGCGGCGGACTTTCGCCAAGTTCGACGTGACTATGCAGAGGACCTCAAGTCTCTCGGGACAACATATGGGGTTTGGCTGCCCAATGTACTAACAGATCCATTGATTATTTTTGGTTGAGCATGTTTGTGTAGCACTTCAGCGAGGCGTTTTGGATGGACTTTAGGAGCATCACAGCACGCTGAGATGGTGAGAGGGAAACATTCGGTGCTTAGGCGATACAGCGGCGCATGGAGAACAGGAACACAGGCCATTTGGTAGCAAGGTGTAATGAATTCTTCTTTGAGGACCTGTTCGCCTCTCAATCACCTTCCGCTGCTTGTCATCAGGCACCCGTGATAGGAGGAGGTACCAAGAGAGCGGCGTTCCTGAAGCTTGGTCGGCCAGCTCCAGCTCACCTTCGCCCAGACGAGCTCAAGAGAATCGTGACGAAGATGCAGTCCAGTACACTTGTTAATTCATGATCATTACTTTCATCGTTGTGTTTCTCACCGGCTCAGGTAATGATGGCATCCTCCCTATCATGGTCGAGTGGCAATCCCGTTGTCCGCGTGCTCAGATCCCCGCATGTGATGCGCAGCAGACTGGCGCTTGCCCGCAAGCTACCGTCGTTATCGTCCATAGATCTTGGATCTCGTGCTCGACATCATCTTTGGCACACTTTGCTCGGCTTGCATGTGAACTATGTCGGCGCCCGCTACTACGTTCCTCATGGTCCAAGGCCGTCCTTAAGTGCACGAACGAACGATCGGTTTCCACGACCCATCCAGGTCGGGACGTATCGCCATTGCATGAGCATCTGGCGCGGTACCCACCCTGCTCCTACCATTCCACGTCAGCCGTCGAGGCAATCGCGAATCTGGCACTCTGTTTCGAAGCAGGCGCTACGGATGTAGCTGTCCGGCATTGCTTGCTGCTCCTGCTTTGAGACACCAGAATGAGCAATCCCTACTCCGATCGAACCAGCAATCCACGCCCAATCCCGGATTACTACAACAACACCTACTCTCGAACATCTTATGCGACAGTAGCAGCTGCAAGAAACGCGCAAGGCACGTCGGATCAACGTTCAAGGCAGCCGACCGAGCCTGGAGACGAAGAGGGAGATCGTGAGCGCGGACCACGCGAGGCGACATCGACGAGCTGGGACAATATGGCGGGAACGGGAAGATATGATCAAGATGGAGGAAGGAGACCAGAGACTGGTAGCGGTACAACGGGGACATATGGTGGCGATACGATTCGATACGATGGTCTGGGCTGCCACGAGCATGAGGACCACCCGGCCTTCTTCACGCCCTCGTATCTTCGACATTCCAGGCACGTGCAGAAGCTGAAGCAAGAGTATGAGGAACATGTCGCCCACCTGAAGACACTCGCAAACAGGAATCCGAGACCATATCATTCGAGCTTGTCCACCAGTTCGAGCTTAACGAATCTCAACAAGCTGTCGTCACAGCACGTACACCGTGGCCCTGTGCAAGATGTGATCGAGAAACTACCGCCTCCGTCTGCCGAAGAAACACAACTGCATCCATTGCCTAGCAGATGGAACGAAGATGACAAGTGGAATGGACTGGAGATTCTGGCTGACGGCACCGAGGCTCGTTTTAATGGAATGACCAAGACGCAAGATGATGCAGCATCAGTGAGGTCCGACCACTACATACCGAAAGAGGTCGGGATCTATTACTTCGAGGTGACGATACTATCTCGCGCAAAGGATGCCATGATAGGCATCGGATTTTCCAGCAGGAAGGCAAATCTGAATAGACTACCAGGCTGGGAACAAGAG
>JAASLG010000775.1:0-11393 GCA_013365235.1 Cercospora sesami
TCGAATTGAATTGGAGTTTTGCTTTGCAGCAAATGATGAAGTATCTATCAAAAATGGAAAAATAATCTGCACAAATCGAACGAAAAGGCTCCACAGACCCAACTCCAACCCCCACCCTGACCCGAGGAAGGAGAAGTTATGAGTCTTTTTTTTGTTCTTGGTTCCCAGAGTGCTTCCCGAGCACTCTTTCAACACCGGATTTCGTTTCGTCACGGAGCCGATAGTCCAGCAAAGCGCCTCCAGGTCATTCGTTCGTTTTTGTCATCGTCTGTGGTCATCTTGACTTGATTTACTTTGATGCACTTCATTCTCGCTGACCAGCAGCAGCAGCTTTCTTCTGATATCGATATTGTTCTGCATCGCCTGCTGCAGCTGCGTTTGCTTGGCCTGCTCCTGCTCCTGTATGACATAAATAATCAGCTTTTGTGCATCACATGATTATAGTTGATTGGTCGATGGTGACGGTGCAAACGGTGGTGAGCAAGTGACACGGAAGACTTCGTGGGCAATATTCGGCGCCGATGTGTAGGTGAAGGGATCAAAGGTGCGCATGCTCGGAAGAAGCATCAGTAGTAGTAGGTACGTACCTTTTACCTTGACCCTCTCCTCTCGCTGCTCCTCGATCTGCTGCTGCTGTTGCTGCCCGTCGAAGTCGTCGTGTGACTCCTTTTGCGATTGCTGCTGCTGTAGCCGCTGCTGTTGTGACTGCTGCTGTGGTAATTGCTGTTGCTGTGATGACTGCTGCTGCTGTAATGGCTGCTGCTGTGTTGATTTCCGGCTACTGAATGCGCCCGCGATCGCGCCGAATATGTTGAGGTTGATTCCCGCCTGTGGTGGACGACAATGTCAGTAAACATGTTCAAGAGATAGATGCGTTGCGAGTGAAGTGAGAAAGGGGCGGGGATGTGGAGAGAAAGGAAAGAGAACATACCGATGCACTGGCTTTTGCCGAGTGCTCTTGCTCTTCGATAACATAGTCGTCGTCGTCCCGTTGAAGAACATCTTGTTGATCGTTCTTGGTATTCGAAAGTGGTTGTTGATGTTGTTTGGTTGTGGTCAAAGTGTTATCGTGATGTGGAGACATCCTCTCGAATGTGGAGGGAGTTTCGGATATCTTATACTGCCACGAGAGGGCAAAAGGAGGCGCACGCGCACGAGAGAACAATAAGCAGGGGGCTGACACGGCACGCGGAGTGAAAAGACTTTCTTCGACAACCGTTTGCCTGCCTAAAACGCTCGGATCGTTGGGTAGTGCAGTATGAGAAAGAAATTAGTAGGGGCCCCGGAGTACAGGCGAGAAGAAGGGCTGGGCTGCGGCTCGGTGAGTGTGATCAAGGCTTATAGGCTTGTAGGGAATCTTGTTGCATCGAAGGGATCGTTTGACGAGAGCTAGATGGTATATACTTGTAGCCGGGGCCTGAGTATTGTGGAGTGTGACGCAACTGGTTCTGTGATGCAGGAGTGGGATCCTGGGGCATGGTTGGAAACCTGCTTTTAGCGAGTTCAAGGGTCTTGCTGGATTTCGTGCGCAATATCTGCAAGGCTGGGTTCGGGAAATGTGGAGTGACAGCTTTGAAACGTGAGTTGACGTAAATGGACGGGGAATCGTGTTTGCGATGTGGAAAGTGTGATCGTGGGTGTTTGCAGATGGTGGGAGGTGTGGTTGGCATCGGCCGTTTTGATCGCCGCGCTAGTGCAGCATGAAGAACATTCCGCAACAATCCTCATCTATTCCCGCTCCATAAGATCGCTATACTCGCTGCTGAAAGTATTCGCATGCTAGCTCATTGAATTCCGGCAAAGTGGTAAGGATCCGGTGCTGCAAAGGAGACAATAGTCGGATAATCCTCGTTGCCAAAATGCACAGCCCTTCCGGTCAAGTGGCAAGCATTCAGGTCAATCCAGACGACCATTCGTTCTAGAAGTCCGTTCAGACCTAACGTGGATAAGCCTCCTCGCACCTTCAGCATCATTTGGAGGCCTCGCATGTGTGCAGCAAAGGTATCTGAATCGCCGAAAATAGCCTCATAGGCAGCCACTAGAAGCAGTGAACGGAATGTAAGCATGGCGCTCTACTCGGAAACGATCTCAGCAAATCCACTTACTCTTCGCGACAGCCCCTACCACGCCATCACTGATGGAAACGTCTGGATTCCTTAATTCAACGTTGATTTCAGACAGAGCCCGTGCCTTCAGCGCCAGTAAGTCGATGCGTGATGCTTGGTGCGGGTTCATAATGCAGTAATGGGAGGCGGCCATGAGCAGTACAGCATACATGGCGGCTGCAGAAGTCATGCACATGGGAAACCAGACTCTGCGCAGAAGACCTTTTGCGGTAGGGCCGTCGATGTCAGCAATTTCGACGGCCACATTCTGTATGTAATGCGCAAAGATGGGAGACAGCTCTGGTTGACGATCGACGGGAAATGTCCAGAAGGGATCGTCGAATGCTCCTCCGGATGGCAAGGACAACGAACTTGACGAGCGTTTTATAACGACACTCGAGCTTGAGGAAGAATCGGAGGATGATTCGTTCCGCTTGAGGGTGTCTACCGCACGCTTGGTCGTTCGCTTCTTTTTCGTGTTTGCAGCCGAAGGCGTGTACGGTTTCACAGTCCAGCTGTGCTTTCGCTCAGTATCGTTGCTTCCGTCGTGGAGAAATGGACAAGCATACCTCTGCAAGTCCTGACCAATGTTGAAATTGCCATTTCTTTCGTGCTGCACGCGCGTTACGTGAGCTCTGACGACTCGTTTCGCCGCGCCTCGACCTGTTGCAGCCTCGGATCCAGAGATGGGCACGAATACAAATGGGTCGGATATTGTAGTCAGAGGCTTGGAGATGGACTGGGCACTACTTGCGTGCGGTTGGTGTGGAAGTGGTTCGTGTTGTTGAAAGACCAACATTCCTTTTTGCACGCTAAGCGGTCAGTGTTGCATATGCCTCGACTATCTGATGGTTGCAATTGCGGAAGATGGGCCAGCGGGATGGAGCGATGCGAAAGTCAAACTCTGATTGTTGGTGAGGAGCACGCTCAAGAGTGCAAAGGAAGAGGGCATTAGTAGGAGAAGACAGGAGATCATCTTTGAGCACGAGGTGTTGGGGTGGAGTTTGGTAGAGGATCGACAATGGCGTCGGAAGCTCACGAATGCAGGGCCAAGAGCGAGGTTCGTGGGCGGGCAGCGAGCAACGAGAGAGGTTCTGGCTGGCGAAGGGCTGCAGGCGGCGCTGGCACGGGCATGTTTGGCGAACGCCAAGCGGGTGATTCCAGGCGTGTTTCGCTCACAGGCTGCAGGACGGACATCCGCTGTGTCGAGTGGACGCAGCTACTACGCCGGAGGGCAGTTGTCGTGAAGATCATAGCATGGCACGCGTGGTGCTCATGTGTGCCTCGCGTCTTCTTGCCTGGGCCGTCAATCGGTGCCTGAGTGAGGCACTGCACATCCGCCACCTTGGCGTGTTTGATTGCTGGCGTCCATGTGGCATGCTTGTTGTTGGTAGCTACAGTGATGAGTATGATCAGGTCGCAGTCGCCCATGCAGCTCACCGCGAAGGACCTGTACGCGTGGCCGTGGTGATGCGGTTCAGTCGAGCTCCGAGTGCAGGCGGAACAGCCTTGCCACAGTGGCCGTGGCATCCGGGCGTCTCCTATGCAAGCAACACACTCACCACATGTCGGTCCGCGGTGACCGGTGGTGGTAGAGGTGACGAGAGGGTCGGAGAGACCGACATGACCAAGTTCCGCTCCGGAGCCATGTCTTCCCGTCAGAACACTGCTCGTTCATCGATGGCTTGTATGCTGCAGCTGCGGCTGGATTGTATGAGAATCCATTAAGACTGCGCCACGTCCTGCGATGCTGCGCGTGTCATCAAAGCTGACACACTTGGGGCCCGGAGCGGCAGATGTGCAAAGTCTGTCGGAGCAGCAGCGCAGGAACAGAGACACAACGTCACGTCGGAGTCAGCAACTGCTGCAAAAAGCCGTGCGGCGTCATCGTCCTTCGCATCAGGATGCAGCGCGCGTCCAGGGCAGCAAACCGAACGAATACGCTCTCCCTTCTGATAGGCCCATCCGAAAATGTGCACAGTTGTGAAGAGGCGATGCCAGGATCCACTTGCGCGCCGGACGTGGCGGAAGCTCCGCTATTTCTACTTTCCGCTAAGCGTCACAGCACTGCGCCAGCCTGTGCTCACAGCGAATACGCCGGCCGTCGATCTGTCTAATAGGCTTGACAACCTCAGCAGCATGAGTTGTGTCGCGTGTTCCGTAGTCCTCAGCATTTGCTACTCAATATCACCATGAAGCATTCAGCAGCGTGGTTGGCGGCATTGGCTGCCCTGTCCCCGGCCTCAGGTGCGTGCACGCGACCACCGGAAGCCGCGTCGAAACATTGGTGAGCTAACCAGCATCAACACAGCAACTCCCGTCGATCTCGAAGCATTGGCATTGGCCGAATTGGTGCGACGAGCTGCACCAGCGAATGCACCCAATGGATACACACCCACCTTCGCACAATGCCCGGCGAACCGACCATCCGTGCGAAGCGCAGGCCAGCTGTCGCCGAACGAAACACAATGGCTCGAGGTGAGGAGGAATGCCACCATTGAGCCCATGAAGGCGCTCTTGAGCCGCTTGAATATTACCGGCTTGGATATCAATCGATACATCGATGACAACCGGAACAATGCCTCTGCCCTACCAAACATTGGCATTGCAGCATCGGGTGGAGGCTACAGAGCCATGTTGAACGGCGCAGGCGTCATTCAGGCATTCGACTCGAGAACACCAGGCTCCACCACTGGCAAGCAATTGGGCGGCTTGCTGCAGTCGGCAACATATTTCTCGGGCTTGTCTGGAGGCAGCTGGCTGGTGTCCTCCATCTACTCCAACAACTATACCTCCATTAGTGATATCCTCGCGCAGGACACTGCCGACGATGATGATAGCAGCTCGGGTCGCGTCTGGCAACTCGATAACAGCATTTTCACTGGCCCGGAAAGTGGCATCCTCAGTGCTGTGGATTACTACGCCGGCCTTCTCGATCAAGTGAGCGGCAAGCGGGACGCGGGCTTCAACACCACCCTCACCGACTACTGGGGTCGTGCTCTCAGTTATCAGATCGTCAATGCCACGGACGGAGGACCAGACTTCACCTGGTCGTCCATCGCAACACAGGACTGGTTCACACGTGGCGATGCACCGCTTCCACTTGTTGTGACCGACAGTCGCAATCCGGGCGAGACGGTCATCTCGACCAACTCTACAGTCTTTACCATCACACCCTGGGAGCTTGGTAGTGACGATCCAACGCTTTATGCCTACGCTCCGCTCCAGTATGTCGGCACTAACTTCACCAATGGCGAGGCAGTCGAAGGCGAGCAATGTGTTACCGGCTTCGATAACGTCGGATTCGTCTTTGGCACAAGCTCTTCCCTTTTCAACGCCATCTTGAATACTGTCGACAATGCAAATGCGACGGGCGCACTCTCTGAAGCGCTTCAGGCTGCGCTGACTGGAGTCCTCGAAGCCCTCGGCCAGGACGAGGAAGATATTGCTGACTGGGTCAACCCATTCCAAGGCTACAGAAACGGCACATTTCCTCAAGCCGCAGACCAGACTCTCACTCTCGTCGATGGAGGTCTCGATGGCCAGAACATCCCACTCAACCCATTGATCCAGCCAAACCGAAACGTCGATGTCATCTTTGCCATCGACTCCTCCGCAGATACCAATGGCACAGAAGGCGGTGGCGAATGGCCAACTCCTCAATCAGGCGCCAACTGGCCAGACGGAACCTCCATCCTCACCACCTACGAGCGCTCCCTCAGCGACATCGGCAACGGCACCAACTTCCCAGCAGTTCCATCCCGCAACACCCTCCTCAATCTCGGCCTCGCCACCAAACCCACCTTCTTCGGCTGCGACACCTCAAATTTCACAGAAGGCAACATCCCCGCTCTCCTAGTCTACATGCCCAACGGCCCCTACGTCTACTACTCCAACACCTCCACCTTCGGCAAACTATCCTACAACGACACCGAACGCAACGGAATGGTCCTGAACGCTTACAACATGGCCACCCAAGGAAACGGTACAGTCCCGGGCTTCGAAGATTGGCCCACTTGCGTCGGATGCGCTATTTTGAGCCGATCGCTGGAACGAACGGGTACGACTGTTCCGGACGTTTGCTCGCAGTGTTTCACTAAGTATTGCTGGAATGGGACGACGGATGATAGGACTCCGAGTACTTATGATCCTGCTTTGAAGTTGCCGGATAGTGAGTTCAATGTTGCTTCGGGATCTGCTGCGGTTGTGAGTCAGATCTCTTTGGTTACGATGGTTGCGGTTGCGGTTGGGATGGCGCTTTTGTGATGACCCTCCATTTTGTCGGGATTTTTAGGGTTATTCATACCGTTGGGTTGCTTGGGATAGGGAAAGGATATCGGCAGATAGGATAGGAAAGGAAAGGAAAGGATCATGTAGGAATGAGATCTCATTTGAAATTCAGATCAGTACTCGCCTCGTTGCCCTGCACAAGTGCTATCGTGCTGCCATTATTTCTCCAGAAGCGACTGCAGATCATTCCCCTCCATTCCCATTCCCCCTCCCCTCCAACATGTCCAGCACAGTATGCACCCTCGTCCAATCCGGTATCCCCTTCACCCACCACCACTCCCTCTCACCATCAACATCCACCGTCTTCTCCAAATGCTCTTTGATCAAAGCAGCCATAACAACAATCTCCGTAACATTAAATCCATTCAACGGCCCATTTCTTCCACAAAACATTCGAAAGATCCTTTCGAAGATCAAAACATCACCACTCCACATTTGAAGTCCTTTCATTAATGCCGCATAACTCTCTTCAGGCCAGCTTTGCTGTTTAGCTTTTTCAATGAGAGCTGGTGGGGGCCCTACGCGGGGACGGAAGACTTCGAGGCGTTCGAAGGGGTGGCCGTTGTGGTCTTCTTCGGGAGAGGAGATGGGTTGGCGGAGATGGGCACGTTTGGCGACGGTCTTGATGGGTTCGTCGGAACGGTAGCGTTCTTCGTGGAGACGGGTCCATTGGGTTTCGAGTCTTTCCCACTTGACCTTTTCAGCCTTTTCTTCCGCTTCTGCACGTTCTTCGGCTTCGAGACGCAGCTTCTCGCGGCGGTTGAGGGCGAGGGAGATTTGATGTTCTTCGTGGTCTTTGATGTGGCGGCGAAATGTCTCTTGCATGGATTTTAGGGGTGGGACGATGCTGCGGTCGAAGGGTTGGACGGCTGTGAGTTGGGTGGCGGGACGGATGAACTGTTTTGCGCCGGTGTTGAGTTCGAGGAACATTGTGATGAATTTGGTGATGGTCTCCAGGTGTTTGATTGTGACGGAGCGTTCGAAAGGTGCGGTGTCAGCGTCCACGGCTTGGTAGTATTCGACCAAGGCGAATAGGACGCGAATGAGCGCGGGCATCAGGCGAAGGTAGATGTTGTGGCTCTTTAGGGCGCTCTTCAAATTCACCGGACGTGCGGGATCCTTGTTGCAGAGCATGCGAATATCAGACGCGATTGTCTGGAATTGCTCCGGCGGATCGGATAGTAGCTCGACATCCTCAGGTCTATCTCGGTGTTCGTTCAGAGCTGTGACGAATTCCAAGCAGAACCGCTGCATCTTCCTGATCTCTTTGTCCATCGATTCGAGTTCTCCGCATTTCTCGACTAGCTTCGCACGCTTGTGCACAGCTTTAAGCGACTCGTGATGGCCCAGCAGCCGGGTGTCTGCCTCCTTCTCAATGAGTGATTCTTCTCCCGCATCGTTGCCAGGCGGCTCGGCCTCGTCATCAGATTCATCGTCCTTCGTCTGCACTGGGGACTTCTCGCGTTGTTGCACTGGAGCAGGCTTGGGCTTTTTTGCCTTCAGCACTCGCTTGACCTGCTTTCGCGGCTTGGCGGCAGCAGCGGCCACCTCGCCCTCCAACATCGTCGAATCTTCGGGCTCTGGCTGCTGACCTTGTCCATTTGCTGGAAATGGAATTTCGCTAACAAGGAGAGACACTGGCTTGATCGGAGATGTGCCTTTCATGGCTGCTTTCAGGACAGATACATTTGCGCCTAGCCTGCTAGATCTACGTCTTGATGAAAGCGTAGGATCATGTGGCGATTGCGCTTGTTTTGCGATTTTGCTTGGTCTATCGTTGGCCTCACTTTTGCTAGGTCGTCCTCTCTTGCGAGGCGCTTGGGACTTCGGGCCCGTGCTTGTGTCTGGCCCATGATGTTTTTCATCTAAGACGTCTGCCTCGTCCAGGTAGACAGAAAGGGCTCTTGGGTCTTGGTTTGCAGCGTTTGATACTACGACAGGTGAGGCATGCCGTTTCGCACTGCCAGATGATGGCTCCGAAGGTTGCATGCTTGCAGCAACAGCTCTCCTTGACGAGGATCGTCGCATCTGCTCGATCGGCTCATGAGCGTTCGTCGCGTCTTGTCCATCGGTCGAAGTCTGGTTGGCCTCTCCTTGATCAAGGTGCCTCGTCGCTTTCTGCTTTCGTGTTGGCGAGAAATTGGAAGGCTCAGCAGCTGGCCTTCGCAACTTGATCGTCTTGTCAGGAGATGCCGGTAGGTCGTATGGATCAGGACGAGCAGCTCCGGGCAGGTTGCGCTGTTTCAGCTCACGGCGGAGGCCGGATGAGCGAAAAGCCCTTGCTGACACGCCATTAGATGGTCGTGGAAGCGCCATCCAACCTGGCCGCACAAAAATGGCAGCTCAGACGAACAGCTTCAAGAATCTCTGGATGTGATCACGGACAGTGGGTCTCCGGTTTGTGACGATCTATCGTGCCCGCCAGCGAGCTCGGAAGTCCCCTCGGTTCCTAGCGGTGCAGGACTTCCCTTGAATGGTTTCGATGAGTGTTGCACAGTTCAACTTGCGAGTGATTTGTCCAAGTTGGTGTCGGCTGTGAACACTGACGAGCGCTGTTCTATCAGATGAGCACAGGCACCAAGTCGGCGCGTAGATTGAAGTCGTCGCGTGTGGTTGCAGTCGCGTTGTCAGGGTCCAAGCTTCTTTCGGATATTCGTTCTTCCTGAGCAAGATCCTTGACCTGAACCTGCCTCGATGACACCAACCCAACTCGACATCTTTACAACAGCGACTATCGGCAATGGCAAACAGTGCAAGACAGGCGGTACTGGAGAAGGTGCAGGATCAGGCTCACCACCGATACAAGAAGCCCTCGAAACAGATCAACGACGGCGACGACCTGACATTCTTCTTCGCATCTACCGCTTACAGAGACTTGACAATATGGCTGCTCCAGCTCACGAGAGCCATGTTTCCAGTCAAGTCCAGTGATGGCAAGGTAGCAGCGACGACATTAGAGACCCCACTATCTTTCTCAGCGCAAGTCGTGGCACTACGAGCTCTGCTTGACGACTTGGCCCGATTTATTGATCGCGCGCCACCGGACACAGGCCCGAGAAGATTTGGCAATGTCGCTTTCCGGAAATGGTTTCAACTTGTCGATGAAGAGGTATCTGCGCTATTGCAGAAACATCTGGGAACCTTCTTGCCAGTTTCACTGGAAGCTAGCGCCGAGGAAGCAGATGCAACACTGCTAAGCGAACTGAAAGTGTACTTGCTTGGAAGCTTCGGCAGCGCACAGCGGCTGGACTACGGCACTGGTCATGAACTGAGCTTCCTAGCATTTCTCGGCTCCCTTTGGAAGCTCAACTTCTTTGAGACGGGAGAGGAGAAGGCTATTGTGATCGGGGTCATACAGCAGTATCTGGCTCTGATGCGCAAGCTAATCTTAACATACACGTTGGAGCCAGCAGGATCACATGGCGTCTGGGGCCTCGATGACCACAGCTTCATACCCTACATCTTCGGTTCTGCCCAATTTGGGCCACCGATCGCAGAGGGTGACATCACATCTCCATTGCCTACGGAGGGGTCGCTGGATGGGTCACCCTCACCATCCTCAGTCACAAGTAAACCCATGGTCGCGGATTCCAAAGACAGTAACATGTACTTCTCGGCGATTCAATTCATCTACGACGTCAAGACCGGTCCGTTCTGGGAACATTCCCCGGTACTTTACGACATCAGCGGCATCAAAGATGGTTGGGGCAAGATCAACAAAGGCATGCTGAAGATGTACGCTGCTGAAGTAATGGGGAAGTTTCCGGTCGTCCAGCACTTTCCTTTCGGCAGCCTGTTCCCTTGGAAGAAAGATCCCAACGCACCTGCGACAGTAGCGAGCATACATGTCCAACATCAGCCCCCGCAGAGCAAAGATGTCCCACCAGTAGCCTCTGTTGGCACTGCAGCTCCATGGGCTCGTCCAGGCGGCGCAGCTATGCCACAAATGCAGTCAAGCACTGGTATGCCAACAACTAGAGCACCATGGGCAGCTGCACAGGCATCTGATAGACGAGCTCCCGTAACAGCGTCATCTATCTCGCCACCTCTTCAGGCAAATGCTGGGACTGTGGGGCCAAATTTCTCGCACGCTGATGCTTCAGCAAGAACGTCGGCGCCATGGGCTCCTGGCAGTCAGCAAGGCGGGCGAGGCCAGATGCCATCAACATCGGCACCATGGGCAAGTCAAAGTTCGAGGAGGTGAATTGTTCCCTGAGTAACCCACATGGACTGCGACTCGCTTCTTTCCTTGTCAAATGACGACTTGATAACATGCGCATCTGGAACCAGGCGCGGTGCTGGGCGGTAGCCTCTTACTTCTAGCATAATCGGTAGGTCACTATGCTTTCTACTTGACTGATGTTGCTTCATACGGTGCTCGGAGCTCATTGCAGGTCATGAGGCCCGGGCTGTATGTTAGAAGGGATTCATGAACTTTCATTTCCAGATTGCCTTCCTTGGCGTGGTACCAAAGCTCAGCTCGCCATTACTGTGAGAACACTTCGCAGTCCGCGCGAGTCGTGCATCGGTGTATTTGCTAGCCCGCAATCAACGATCAGGGGGCAAATAGCCACACGCGTTGAGGGATATTTACTTCCATAGTGGAATAGTGTCAAGCCACATCAGCCCAGAACGGAGGGAATTTGGCGAAGCGAACAAGCCAGCTTCGTGAGTTCTGTCAGCTGATGAGCAAGCCACTGGGAAGTTCCAATTGTTGTTGCCAAGTTCTGATCGTCTGGTCTAGCCCGAGCGACCAAAAACATCGCAAATACAGCATGCCTGGTCCTTTGGTGACATCTTGGGATGCTGGAGTCGCACAGGCAATCGCCACACAACAGCGACACGCTACTGCTGGGAGAACGTCTGCACGTGGGGACGAAAACGGCGTCGGTTCTCTCCATGCTAAATCGTACAGGCGGCCGTGCACTTCAGGGGTGTACTTGAGCTGTGATCTTTGGCCGTCGGCGGCCGTGCACAGGCGGCGAGGCACGGCTGGCG
>JAASLG010000776.1:0-13141 GCA_013365235.1 Cercospora sesami
GTGGTGGGTTGTGAGGAGGGGGAGAAGAGGAGGGTGTGGGATTGGGGGTAGGGGAGATTTAAGATGAGTTTTTGTGAGGTGGATGAGAGGTGTGGGAGTTGGTGATCTGTGTGGCCAGTGTTTATCGTTCTTTCTATGTGTTGTTTGTCTACTTGTGTGATTGTAACAGTGCACTTCACGTCCTCAGATACGCAAAACCTGCTTCGGCTTTGATCGGCGCGTAGCCTGAAGAATCGACAATTGGTAGCACGTCCATCTTTCTCTTGTCTTCGATCTGATCTGCTTCCAGCCATCTTTGCACCTCATTCTTCTCGCTAAAATCACTGATAAGCTCATCACCATTCGCAATCTGATACAATTGCATCCCTGTCGCTTGAGTGTTCTTTGGCAAAGGCACGAAATTTTCGATCGCGCCTGTGATCTTGCCGGATAGTATCTCTTTGCACAAATACGGCTCTGCGCCCAGCGGTCTACCAATTCCGATTCCATCACACGCCTGATCTTCCAGAGCACGAACCATACCCGAAGCTGTACGAAAGCCGCCAGTAACGTACAATTTCGTCTTCTTGAGCAATGGTCGAATGAGTTCGGCGAACTCGATGAAATACGATTCTCTGGCTTTGGTGGACTCCTTCTTGTGTTCGAAGGCTCGACCTTCGAAAGTTCCGCCAGACAAGTCGATGAAGTCGACTCCTGCTTCTTCAAATTTGACGCAGAGATTGCGGCAGTCTTCTGGTGTTTGGCCGCCGGGCTGAAATTCGACTGAGTTCATTTTCACACAGATGATGAATTTAGCGTCGTTGACGCGTCGCTTGACTTCGTCGATGATCTCGAAGATGATTCTGCTTCTGTTCTCTAGCGAGCCGCCGTACTCGTCTGTGCGTTTGTTGGTCGTGGAGGCGAGGAATTGTGCTAGGAGGTAGCCGTGTGCCTGCGTCTTGTCAGTACTTTGACATGCATCTCGCTGCAGTCGAAGAATAATCGTCTTCGTGATTCGCGCTATGGCCGCTATACTAATGGCAGAGCAGCATGCACGTAAGCAACCCATCTCAACTTACAGTGTGAATTTGGACTCCGTCGAAACCTGCTTTGTAGCATAGATATGCGGTCTCGCCCCATTGTCTCACGAGCTCGTGGATCTCTGGAACACTCAGCGCTCGTGGTTTGTTGAACCAATTGCCGGCCCACTTGATATTTAGCTGTACATCCGAAGCGCTGACAGGGTTTGGATTCAGCGCTGCTCCGCCTTGTCTCCCTGGGTGACTCAGCTGGGCGACGATCAAACTGCCGTGAGCTTGGGCAGCTTTGGTCACTTTTTGAAATGCTTCGACTCTGCCATCGTGATCATCTTGCAGGATGGGATTGCCAAAGGCTTCGACGGCATCGTAGCGTAACATTGTATTGCCGGAAACGATGACGCCAATCTCGCCTTCGCCCCAGCGTCGATAGAGATGTTCATATTCTGGTGATGGGTAGCCTCGTTTGGTGATGGGTTCATCTGGGTTATTCCAGTGACATAAGCGCTCTGTCATGGGCGCTTTGAGAAACCTATTTTTCGCAGTGCGACCTGAGAATGGAAATGTGATCGGTTCTGCCAGCAGAGAAGTGTCCACTTTGGGGCCATCGATGCGGAGCTCGCCATCTCGGCCTCCTGCTTGGACACTCTGGTGAGGATATGCTTGAGCTTCAGGCACCCCAGCTGCTGCTGCCTTGTCGTACTCCATCTTTTTGGCAAACGCAAACGAAATATGAGATCTGGTTGTCAAAGCTCACGTCTTACTCTTCAGATAGACAACCCCGCCAAACCTTGACGTACTCGCCGAGGTCATGATCGGCGAAGACGCTTATACGGGTGATTTCGTTCTGCCTGTAAGCAAGGAACGAGACGACATGCTGAGCAATCCTGTCTCTATTGACGCCGTCTGACACGTCGAATGATGCCACTCATGGTTGTCGAATGCGCCTGACGCGATGCCTGAAATGCCTTGTAGGGCAAACAGGAGCGGCACACTTGCGATGTACTAGGAGCAGCTCCCCGTACAATTTCAATGTTAGGCATGCTAGGCTGGTGTAGATATGAGCCCGCCTCGTGGCGGACCAGACTGTGGTGGTGGTACATGAATTTCAGCCAGCGACGGGCGCCACGGGCGTGCGAGGGCAACGTCCAGTCACACAAAGACTGACTTGCCCAACAACAAGACGATGCTGATGATTGAAGATCGTGCTCTCCTGTCGTCCAGCACAAGTCATGCGGGCAGATGTCGACCCTCGAGTCGTGCTGGAGGGCGTTGTTCAGGGAAATTGGCGGCCACAACCTACGTCGGCAAACTCTGCTCTCGGGCCTCGCGGTGCACCACCATCACACGCCCACCGCACCGAGGGTCTGCCCGCGCGCACATCACCGCCCGAAATAGCCACGTCCCATCGGCCGCACACGTTGATGATGGTGCAGTGTGTTGTCGGGCGGTACGCCAAGCCCGGCAGACGAACGACAAGTGCATTGATAGGAGATATGGTGCCAGAGTTGAGCGGAGCAGAACGATGTGTGCGATGTGCAACGACAGGACGGGCAGCGGGGATGATGCTGCAACGTCGCTTCCCTCGCCCGCCGGCGGAGGCCCGCCCGCCCGTTCGTTTCTGCCAGCCAGCGCCAGCGACAGAAACGGGCGGCTCGTTGCTGCTGCTGCCCTGTGGCTGGTCCCTACCCTACACGATCTCTTAGCGCTCTCGCCCGCTGCAGGAACGGCGAGCTCGAAAGCTCCGACCCTACGAGCTTGTCGCAGGGCTGCAGGAACGCCGACAGCTCGATGCAGCTTGCGATATCCCGATGCCAATAGCACTCCGAGAACCTGAGAATAACATGACCCTCACGCTCGCCACGATGCAGTACGCCACGCGACCTCTCCACATTGCACTGCACCCACGCGCGTATATCAAAGAGCATCCTGGGCGTGGACCGTGCCGAAAAGCACCATGTTCGAGAATCGGACAGCCGAGCTAGCCCGTTTGAGCATCTCTCATCTCCTATCCTCCTGTCTTCATGCTGGGTCCATGCGATGGCATTTCGCTAGGCGGCTGTATCCTTTCTTTCTCGTCTTCTTCCCAAGCGTTGCATCTTGCTCGCCGCATGTTTGTCTCTCATTATCCTTCTTCTTCTTCGCCTGCTTGATACCTTCTTCTTCGCCCTTGGATTTGTTTACTTCGACCCGCATACCTACTGCCCTTCTGCCCGTCACGACCCAGCGGCCCCGTAATCCAACACCCCCGGCCACCATCTGCCGCCATCGCCTGCGTCTGCACGAGAGGAGCGAGCTCGAACGAGACATCGCGACCAGGGTCGACAAAGAGACGGGAGTGTACATACATTGGGCACCGACAGAGGACATTGATTTCGCTCGAGCTGCGTTGGATACACACTCTCGCGCGGCACTGTATCGCTGTCATCACAGTCTTGTCGACACCACCGAGCATGTGAGTAGCACTCTCACGTCTTGCATCTCTCCAAATCGCGGACGTACGGGAACGGCATCATCTGCAGGTCGTAGGCTGACAAGGTTCTTGTACAACAGTCGTGGGGACACTTGCTACGCACCTTGCAAGTCGTGCACCACTTTCTAATCCTATTGTTTCTTACCAAAACCCTTGTGTGTCCGGTCGAGAGATCCGGACCTCCAACACCATCACCACGGCCGTGTTATCAGCAAATCCGCGGGACAGCCTCGTGCTCCCGCCTCACATGCTTGGCATGCAGAACGGCGAGAACATGGCTTCTGGTCCGGCCTATGGCCATCGCCAGACCCAATCCTTTGCCGTCAAACCATCGATGAGTCCTGATGAGAATGGCCTTCCATCGAGCTCGTTTCATCAGGCTCAGCCATCTCTGGGCGGCTTTGGCAATCGGCACACCAACAGGAATAGCATCCAGCCGATCAACACTGGCCGCATGAGCCAGAGCTACAACCCGCAAGACATGCAGACTCCTCAGACCGGCTACGACATGAACTTTACACCACTGCTGCCGACAAATTTGCTAATGGGTAGCCCCTTTCAGCCAGGCTCGCCGACCACCTTCCAGTCCCCGCAGTTTCAGAGCTTCCCAACGCAATCCAATGGACGTGGCCACCAGAGCCAGATGAGCCAGGCCTTCGGACAGCAGCAGGTCTTGTCGCCAGGTGCCTATCAGCCACTTGGCTCGCCGCCGCTTCCATCCTCTTCCTACTTTGGCAGTATGCAGTCGCCCACGACGGGCTTCAATGCTCTCCAAGGCCAACATCTCGGCGCGTACGGCACGGCAATGCACGGCATTTCCCCTGGCATCGTCTCTGGCACCAGCCGAACAGTCTATCTGGGCAACATCCCTCCGGACACTTCTGCTGAGGAGATCCTTGGCCACGTCCGAAGTGGCCAGATTGAGTCTGTCCGCCTCTTGCCAGACAAGAACTGCGCCTTCATCTCCTTCCTGGACGCTAGCTCGGCCACTCACTTCCACTCCGATGCGATCTTGAAGAAGCTGTCAATCAAGGGTCAAGACATCAAGATTGGATGGGGCAAGCCATCCTCGGTGCCTACTTCAGTCGCTCTGGCAGTCCAGCAGTCGGGCGCATCCCGTAATGTCTATCTTGGCAACCTCTCTGAGGATGTCACTGAGGAGGAGCTGCGCGAGGACCTCAGCAAATTTGGCCCCATCGACACTGTTAAGATCGTGCGTGAGAAGGCCATCGGCTTCGTCCATTTCCTGTCCATTGGCAACGCGATAAAGGCAGTCACTCAGCTGCCACAAGAGCCCAAATGGCAGGCTCCTCGTCGCGTGTACTATGGCAAAGATCGTTGCGCATATGTGTCGAAGACACAGCAGCAGAACGCTGCGCAGTACTTGGGCATTGCTCCAGGTTATGCGCACGTCCTGAATGGTGCTGACCGCGACCTCATTACTAATGCTCTCGCACAGCAATCCGTCGCTGCTGCTGCCGTCGCGACCACTGCAGGCGGTGTCAATAACCTGGGTAATCGCACTGTCTATCTTGGTAACATCCATCCCGAGACCACTATCGAAGAAATTTGCAACGTGGTACGAGGCGGATTGTTGCACCACATTCGATATATCCCAGACAAGCACATTTGCTTCGTCACTTTCATCGACCCAACTTCGGCAGCATCCTTCTACGCCTTGAGCAATCTTCAGGGACTCATGATTCACAATAGACGCCTGAAGATTGGCTGGGGTAAGCACTCTGGAGCACTTCCACCTGCCATTGCTTTGGCAGTATCTGGTGGTGCTTCGCGTAATGTTTACATTGGTAATTTGGACGAGACCTGGACCGAGGACCGCTTGAGACAGGACTTCCAGGAATATGGTGAAATCGAGCTCGTGAACACATTGAGGGAGAAAAGCTGTGCGTTTGTGAACTTTACCAACATTGCGAACGCGATCAAGGCTATCGAGGCTGTGAGAGGAAAGGAGGAGTACAAGCGATTCAAGGTGAACTTCGGAAAGGATCGATGCGGCAACCCACCGAGACAGATCATCAACAACCAACACTTGCAACAGCAACAACAGGCGAGTGAAAACGGTGTGGGATCACCCTCTCCAGTGAATGGTCTGGCACCACAGTCTCACAGAGCTCAGCACTCTGTCTCGCCAGCAAGCTCTGGTCCTGGTGGTTACAATCCTCTGCAAGGCCCTACCGCTTCGACAATCTTCAACACCGGCAGCAATAACCCGTTGACCTTGTACCTTGCGGCAACGCAGCAGAACGCTCAGGCCGTCGCTGAACAGCAAGCCGCTCAGCTCCAACGCAGCTTGAGCCCCTCGGATTACGGAGTCCAGGCATCGTTCCAGCAGTCTCAGCCATCGTCCGCCACCCACCTCTCGAACCAGCAAGCATTCTACAGCTCACCCAATGAGGTAGCTGCTACAAGGTCTGCTGGTCTGGAGCCTCCTTCCCATAACCACTTTGGTCACGGAAGCCACCAAAGCGTGAATATCACGAATGGCATGCAGGCTTTGAATTCTTACTCGAACCAGGCGAGTCAAAGCAGTGCTTCGCGAAGCGCTCATAGCCGCGCCGTCAGCTTGCCCGCCTTCTCTCTCCAGGCTGCCCAGCAAACTCAATCGCAGCAGCTTTCCGGCCTGGGATACAGCGCTGAAGGCTACGGCCTTGGCGTGTCTCCAGGTCTGCCAGGCTGGGCTGAGGAAGAGGTGGCATAGAGAACCACTTGTTCGCGACTTGGGTAGCATCTTCTTGTCTTGCATTACTATCATCAAATTTTTCAGAAAAACAACTAATACCTTGCCGCGCAATGTATTGCGGCCTACATTGTTAATGGCAGGACCGCTGTGCTTGCGTTCGCTGTTGACTGGTGTTTTGGAGCAAAGCACACCGGTCTCTGGGAGATCTTTGGAATGGCGTAGGACCGGGTTGATCCGCCATCAGAGTGTTGTATGCGTAAGTCGGAATCTTGGTATAACTGTCTGCACCGCGGTGAATACTGCGTTGTGAGAGTAGCATGAGCGATGCCGAGTCTGGAGGGATGGAGGCTGCATGAACAGGATAGTAGGTAGTTCATCTCAATGGAAGATTGCAGTCGGAGGATACAGGTATCTCATGTCCTTCACAATGCCACTCGGAAAAGATGTCATGGTTTGGTAATCGGTTGACTAAGCAGCTTCTTCACCTCACAGGCAGCTACGACTGTGCAACCTCGACATATACTCTGCTGTCCACTCTGGAAAGCATACATCTTGAGGTGACAACGCGATTTGAACGTGATTGTGACTCTGCGCAAGAACTGACTTCAAACCGGCATCAGCTGCACATTCATCCACCCGGATCACAAGATGCCCCTGCAGATTCTCAGCGCTGACAATGTCAGCAAGATCTTGCACTCGTTCACCAAAGACGACATTCTCGAATTGCAAGCTACACTCGCTGATGCGCTGCACTGGTACAGCACATCCGAAGACGGGATCGACTGCTGCTCGGACTATCAGCCCGAGAGAACGGCCTTGAAGCGGAAAGATGGATCCACAACTCTCTACTTGCCCGCGAGTGGCATCACTGGACAAGGCGTCAAAGTGCTAAACATATTGCCGCCTGACAATGCTGGTTTTCCTGCTCTATCCGAGACTGCGTCGGATGGAGATTCTCGAAGCTCAATCAGCTCAGGTGATCGTAATGCATCGATCGCCAGCACGCAGTCCGAGCGGTCCAGCACTTCGTCTGTGCCTACCTCTGTCAGCAAGGTGACAGACAGTACTGGAAATCTCTCACTCACATCGAAGCCCGATCCCGACCAGTCTGCGGTGTCAAACATCAAAGGCTCACTCACATTGCTCGATAACGTTGGCAACACAGTCGGCCTCATCAATGCCGAAGAAGTCACTGCTTTCCGCACAGCACTTGCATCAACAATGCTCCTCAAAAAGCGTCACTCAGTCCACGACTTAACAATCTTTGGCGCCGGCAAACAAGCATATTGGCACGCACGTCTCGCCCTCCTGCTCCGCGGAGACGAAATCCACCACATGAACATCGTAACAAGAAACTTTGACAGTGCTCGCAAATGCATCATGAGATTATACAATCCGCAACCAGACGATCCGAATTATATCAACCACATCGGAACCAAATACAACAGCAAGACCAAGACTAGCATTTTGACGCCTTTACATACAGAATATGGGCGCTTGCTCAAAGAGTATGTCCGAGCTAGTAATGTCATTTTCTGCACAACACCTTCAACAACACCACTATTCCCTGGCTCATACCTCACCAACCCCGAAGGCCGCAAGAAGGGACGATATATAGCTTGCATCGGCTCTTACAAGTCCCATATGATCGAGCTGGATCCCACGATTCTGCAATATGCTGTTGCTCCGCATCATGAGCATCGACATATTCACAAACGGCAGAAAGAAGGTGGTGCGATTCTCGTTGATACTGTTTCTGGGTGTCTGAAGAATGCGGGCGAGGTTGTTCAAGCTAAGCTTATGCCGGATCAGGTTGTTGAGCTTGGAGAATTGTTTATGTTGAAGCGGGATGCTGAGCGGAGGGCGGCAGAGAGGGGGGAGAAGGTTGATGTGGGGAAGGAGGGGTGTCAGTTGCAGGAGAATTCGGGGTTGAAGGAGTGGCTGTGAGTACCTTTTCTTTTCTTCTTTCATTGTCTGGATGTGATTCCTAATTAAATGTTGCAGTACCCGTGGAAACGTCATATATAAGAGCGTTGGGCTGGGACTGATGGATATTGTGGTTGGCAATGAGCTTTTACGAGTGGGAAAGGAGAAGAACATTGGACTAACTGTGGAGAATTTCTGATTTCTCCGAACACCAATTTGCTCATGTTATAAAAGTTCACCGCACGCTTTTACCATCACTCCATTTCGCTGCGCTCGCGTCGATGGCCAGGGTTTTCGCACTCGGTGCCCTAGTCTCGTCACGCACGCCAGAGTGATGAGAAACAAAAGCCTTGATCCGTCAATGTCAATCTGTGATCCGTCCTACCCGTGTGCAATCCTCCCCAACCGCTCATCACTCGTCTCTCCGTCCTAGCCAACTTCTCAGGCGACCAAGCGACCTCTCTCCCATCACATGAAAAGCCCCTGTCTCTTGGGACGACCCTTGACCTCGCAGTACTTGGGGCAACGATCGTGCATGCACGATAAGTTGGCACAGACTTTGTTCTCTACGATCGTCGTAGCTTCGCATTTGCAGCAGGTCCAGCGTGGGGTCCAGTCCCTAAAATCACACAAAATGTTAGCACTTCATCTCTGGAAGCTTCCAAAGTCAAAGAGATGAGTGATTTCAGGAGGGAGGGGTTTGGTGTACTTACCAAGGCACAGCCGCCCTACTACTCATCTTCCCAGCCTCGCACCACTGCAGACCAGCGTGGACGTTGGGGTTGTAGACTGGTGGACGAACGAAGACGGGGACGTTCTTGGGGATGAAAGGCTTTGTGTTCAGTGGAGCGGGCTTCTCGGCACGAGCTTCGGCTGCTGCGGCGCGTTGTTTGGTGTGAAAGCCGAATTTCTTGACGGCTTTGGAGGTTATGGATGAGGAGGAGTTGGTGTCGGTTGGAGCTGGTGAAAGAGCTGCGCTCTTTGGGTGTTTGGAGGGGCCGACTGGGTCTTTTGGAGGGGGCGGTGGTGGAACGCTTTCCTTTTGCTTGGAGTCTGAGTCGCTGGGAGATGGTGATGGGGTACTCTTTGGCTGGTGGGTGTACTCTGGCTCGGTGAGGGCGTCTGGCGAGATGCGGCGCGTGTTCTCGGCGGTCTGGGGTGGAACAGGCAAGTCTTCGGCTGGGGAGCGAGGTGCAGAGCGAGGCGAAGGGATGCGAGTTGGGCTCTTGTCGCCTTTGTTGGCCTTCCTAATGTTCAATGCTGGAACTTGGAGCGCGTCATTGCGTGGCTTCAGGGCGAAATCGCGTGCGCTCACGTCGTCGAGTTCTTCTTGCTTTGATTCTGCGACTGATGGACGGCGCCCGCCATATCTCGTGATGCGGCGGTGCGAGTTCTCCATCTCGACTGGCTTGTCTTCTTCGAGTGGCTTGGCCATGTCGTCGCCGTCTGTGTCAGTGACGATGATTTCGATCTCGCGACCTCGAACTGTTACGCGCTTCGTCTTTGGTGGCGGATCTCTTCCAGTCTCCCCAGTGGACAACTCGAATAGGTCGCGGTCCGAGATTGGATCACGCTTGCTGACGCGGGAACTCAGTGGTTTCTGTGGCGGCGGAAGAGCAAACTTTGGTACTTGAAGCTTGCCTTTGTTTTGAAGCGGGTCTCGCGGGTTGGAGCTTCTTCCACCGGAACGATCGAGTCGATAGTTGCCGACAATCAACGGGGTGACTGGAGTTGGGCGCCTCTTACTGCTTTCGACGAGTGGGAGCGGAGGCCTGCGATTGGAGCTTCTTCTCACAGAGCGATCGAGTTGACGAACTTCGAAGGGCTCTGGTACTGGAAGTTCGGAGAGTGGCTCCCGATTGGAGCTTCTTCTCACGGAGCGGTCGAGTCGATGGGCTTCGACGGGCTCTGGTGCTGGAAGTTTAGAGAGTGGCTGACGTCTGCCGGTGGTGAGGTTGGCGGCACGAATTCGATTGAGAGTGTCTTCTCGAAGTCGACTGGGGGCTTCGTCACTGTTGGAGCGCTGCAAGTTGGTCAGTTCAACTTCTTCCGTCTTCACTGCCGGAAGCGAGCTCTTCCGAAGCAGTCTATGTAGTGAGGGCGCCATCTTGCACAACCTCGCTTTGGCAGGCGAGTTGTGAGGTGGAGTTGTTTGTGAGCAAAACAAACTGCGAATGTGAAGATATTGACCCTCGCTGCGCGCTGACAGGGGTTACCTGCTGGCTCCAACTTTAGCGAGTGAAGTTATGCGGCTTCAGTTGCAACGGTTTCGACCACCATCACGTCTTCGATGCCGCGCCATGCTTGTACTGGTTACATGGCCTCGTGCTGGGCTGCTCTCTGGGTGCTGTGTTCACAAGGTCAGTGGTCAATTTTATTCACCCTGCTGCGAGAAGTGTGAGTCTTGTAAGCCATCTCAGCTTCTCAGCAAAAACAGCATATTATCGTATTAAGTCGTTACATCCATCGACACCTACAAGCACAAGGGTATCGTCAAGAAAGCCGCATCCGAGTTGAGAGTGCTGGTCAGGTCCTCCATCCTCGGCATATCGTAACAAAATCTCTGAGCAAATCGTTCTGTCGTCCAAGCATGTATCCAATGCCGCAAGAATTTCGAAATCAGCTCCTACAATGTGAGCTTGTATCCACTCCAACCAGCAAGGCCCCAAATGACGAAAGCCAGAGGCTGGCTGATCGCGTATCCATAAATGCGGCCCTTTCCATCCTCTTTCGAAGCGTCCGTATATCCCACGGCGTAGATGATCCTTCCAACAATCCATCCAATGCCGAGGTATGTCGAGGCCATAGGGTACTCGACACCTGCGATCAGCATAGCTAACGCCGTCGATGGCTGGTATTCGAGGTAGTTGTAGTGGGCTCGTTGCTTGCAGTTGAACATGTGCATGGCCTGCATATGCTGCTTGTCGACAGCCTTGTCCATATCGCCGCTGTCTGCAAATGCCTTGGGGGCTTTGATTTGCGCCGGTTTGCGACTCATACCGGCTCGTGCGCCATGCCAGAAACTAAGCTGTGCTATTGTGAGTCTCAACTTCAAGAACAATCGAAGCAGCCTGGACTGACGAAGAAGGTGAAGGCTGTTGTAGCAACAACATAACTGTACGTATACGCGTCAGCCTTGCGGTCTTTCCTCCTCCAGGCAGATCTCACCCATATTCTTTGGGAACCGTAATTGTGGTAGTCATCTTGCTGGAGGTCTCTTCAAGCTGTCTCAGAGTAAGTCTGCAGAGAGTGGAGAAAGTGTCAAGTATTTAAGATGTTCCGCAAGGTTTGCGCATCGGAACGATAAGTAGGACGGAGAGTCAGGCTGAGAACTCTATTGTGCTATCATCAACGGCTTTCAGACGCTTTCAGCAACCAGGAATGCCGCTAGCGATTGCGAATTACTTGCCCTCATCTCGACTGACCTGCCGATCTCTCTTGCGCGCATGCACTGGTGGAGCTATTTATACGAGAGCGTGCTCGCGCCATGCCGTCGAAGGCAGCGCTCTCGTGCGGCGCGTGGGCGCACATTGGCGGCTGTCGACACGACGCGGCGCTTTCTCGTCTGGGGCCCTCTGCCTCGGGTCTTGCGATTCGGGATGCTGTGCAGCAGAACCTTCCGGCCGGCATCAACCAGGTACCGGCTGCCTGCAGATGAGACACTGCTCGCTGGCGATGCGTTGGGTCGTTTGCGCAGACTGCTGGCTGTGGAGCGAAGTGGGAGAGGAGAGTAGAGTTGGGAGAAGCGAGTGGTGGAGAAATGAGGGCAAGGATGCCTGTCTGGATCAGGAAAGAGGCAGACCGCAGCTCATCTCCGTCTCTATTGTTCCAGTCACGCGGCTCGCAGCCTCTCGACTACATCTGTGGTCAAGTGGAGAGCGCATGTCGCAGCTATTGTCATCTCGAAGCCCACAGGTCACCAGCCTCGCCGGCGCCGCAAGTGTGGGCCACGGTGTGCGCGAGCTCGCCTCTCAGGACCCGCACGCGCGAAAGACGATGCCGAACACAGCATGGAGACCGGCGGTGAGGTCTAGAGAATATGCAAGGACGGAATATATGCAGTAGTAGCGCGACTTGAAATTCGTGTATGTACGCGCCCTCGCTATGTGCAACTAGTCAGGTACCATGCAATGTCGAAGACTCTCTGCGTAAGCTTCTTCACCTTTACCACAGGCGCGGTAAATGACAGGCATATTCTCATGACTTACTTAGAGTTCGGAGAATGACCACTGCCACGGATTTCACGAATATCTGAAGCTTTTGCGATAGGGCTTTAGGGCTCACATTCGAAACAGGAAACTCTGATGAGTGATTGCACCATTCTCGTACCGCTGAGCATCCGAGCTGCCAAGCACACAAATGCCAGAAAGATGAGCCTATGGCTATAGTGTCCACAGTGCCTAGGGTAACACAACGTACTGCAGCGTAACGCGGGGAACATTCGTCCGATCTTTGTAGCACCAAGGCACGGCGTTCCTCCACGTGGAATCCGGCCAACATCGGGGCTGACGGATACTTGCCTTACGGTGTTTGAAAATTGAAGCCAGCAGTCTATCCGGAGCTTAAGCCGTGGGAGAAGTGTCTCGGTTGATTGAAAATCGTTCCAAATCATTGCATGGTATAATCTTGTTTCTATAGCTTGTGCGAGGCAGGCCTGTGCTGAGTGATAGAGTCGGGGTTCGTCTTCAAAATGCTGGAGGCCTTATTCCAATAGGCGGTTTGTGATATCTGGCGCGGCCGCCGTGGACACTTCTCTTCTTGGATAAAGCCTTGGTAACAGCGTAGGTGGCATCTCTGAGCATATGATGTTAGGCCAGAATTCGCGTCCAGTCCAAGTCATGCCTTCTGCTGCGAGAACCTGAAATACGCTGCCCCAACAATCCACGTATATCGTCATCCACCCAAGTAATGTCTTCTGTTTGTCAAATCCGGAATCCGCCACTTCAAAACTCCACCCATAGCACTCCAACCTCAAAGCTTCTTCAATCACGATGCCCATTAACCCCATTGACGCCCCCCCTCCCC
>JAASLG010000777.1:0-13342 GCA_013365235.1 Cercospora sesami
GATCTATGGACGATTACCGGTATATCACGCCAATAGTATCCTGTTCACTATTTGGAATTTAGCATGCGCTCTCTCACCGAACATCGGAGCTTTACTTGCTTTTCGATTTCTTGGAGGTCTTGCTGGATCTTCACCCGTTACAATCGGCAATGGTTCAATAGCAGATTGTGTGCGTAAAGAGAAACGAGGCAAAGTCACCGCGATCTTCACAGCTGGACCTTTGCTTGGCCCCGTGGTGGGACCAATAGCCGGTGGCTTCCTAGGTGAAGCTGCCGGCTGGCGTTGGAATTTCTGGTTGCTTACCATAGTCTCCGGAATTGGTACCTGCGTCTCATTGTGTCTGCAGCAAGAGACCTATGCCCCAGTTTTGCTCGAACGAATAACGAAGAAGCTGAAAGCTGAAACTGGGAATGAGAAGCTGCATCACCAATATTCGAACAACCTGACCAAAGCGGAGGTCTTCAAGGGAGCCATCACACGACCGCTGGCCATGCTGTTCACTTCGCCGATCGTGTTCCTGACATCGGTGTATGTCGGTCTGGTGTACGGCTATACCTATCTGCTTTTTACAAGTTTCGAGAGAACCTTCGAGACTGTCTACGGATTCAGTGCTCGTATCGTAGGCCTAACATATCTTGGATTCGGTATTGGCTGCGCGATTGGCCTGTTTGCCTTGGGAGCACTTTCAGATCGGCTCGTGGTCCATTACTCAAAGGGAACCGAATGGAAGCCTGAATTCCGACTTCTACCACTTCTTCCCGGCTCCTTGATCGTCCCAATTGGCCTAGTATGGTATGGCTGGTCCGCAGAAGCTGGCGCACACTGGATCGTGCCTATCATCGGTACAGCGTGGATCGGTCTAGGAACTCTGGCAATATTCATGCCTGTTCAGTCGTATCTCATCGACGCATTCTCCTTGTACGCATCATCTGCTGCGGCTGCAAACACGATTTTCAGATCGATGCTTGGTGCGTTCTTGCCACTGGCTGGACCATCACTTTATGCGGCTCTCGGACAGGGTTGGGGTAATACACTGTTAGCGTTCATAGCTCTGGCGTTCACCCCAATGGCTTGGGTTATGTTCAGATATGGCGAAAGGATCAGAAAGAATCATCCGGGAAAAGTCCGCTGAGTTGCAATCTCGCCGTCCGGAGTTACGAAGTATTTCAGGGGACCGTAGGGATGCTACGACTGCAATATGCGTTGTCCCCCGGCATGATCACTAATCAATTATCTTTTTGTTCATAAGGCCCCAGAAGCGATGCCTTTCCACGAGAAAATATCTACCGCCGCTGCGAGGAAAGTCGTTCACTTTACTCACGCACGCTTATACAGCTGAACCCTTGTACGGACAGATGGTACAATGAGGCTTCTCGAAAGAAATGAGAAGGGCACTAGGCATCAAATGCGAACGGACTACTCGGTAGCCGAATATTCGGCTCATGGATAGTTCGACACTTATGCTCACGTTCTAGAACCATAGACTTGGGCGATCGCCAACGCAACCCCTTAACCAAACTTCTTCGCAGGTTGTATACCGGGACAAGACAATTAGAAGCTCGAGAATAGAACACTCTCCAAGAGCCCAAGGCATGTGGTGCTCAAGATATTGCTCGCAAGACTGGGATATAAAAGGCCTATCCTCCCCAGTATCACTCAAGCCATTACACAATCTTTCCACCACTCCCACTTTCGCCAGACCAAATCCTCTCAAAATGTGGTTCACTCTTCTCATCGCGCTGCTCTCCCCATCGATCATTCTTTCCGCTGCAGCTCAAGACCCCAGGACCGAATGCCCCGCAACGATGGTAGCCGATTGCGATTCACGGGGCTGGACTATGAGAATCGAAGGAAGGGACTGTTCGTGTGGACCATAAGATACGCACACACTTGATGCTCGCGGAGATCAACCCTCTTCGACCAAACAAATGTGAGTCCCACCATGTGTGCTATTTCAATCTCCTTAGACAGATGACTCGAGTCTAACATCTCGATGACCTCCAGACAATTTTGGGCCGCGAAGGAGTCAACTGTCGATATCGACGGAGTGACAGAGCTTTTACATCGAATGTAACCCGCTTGTGCGACTAGAGACGTCCCTATTCTAGAAACTTCAATGCTATCAGAGTTACACTCGCAACCCTCAAGTCTCCATATTCTTCTACCATCAAAGATACGAAAACAATATCACCAGCCGAGTTCAACAAACAGCTATAAACTGGCCAATAACCGACTGAATGTCCGGTGTCGAGGCATAACCAACGGCATTATCATACGCAGTACACATTGCCGTGCGGAGATCGAAAGTGTAAAAATTGCAAAAGGAAGCGTCCGCGCACGTTTGACGGCAGGCATCCACTGAAACTTGGGTACTCACTCTGGGTGGTGTCCCTGAGCCCACGAAGGTGGGACGGATTCCGCACGTTTGCGAATAACTGAAGCCACCTGTTTAAGGAAGAGGAAGACGTTCGTTAGCGTAAGAATCTCTCGAAACAAGGGAATTGTTTTGCTTACTGTCACAGAAAGTGCCGCTTGTGCAGCTCAAACATGGTACTTGTGAGACAGTTGATGTGGAGAGGATGGTGGTGGAGACTTCGGATGTTGTGGCAGTCGTCACTGTCGATATAGTGGTTGTACTGATGAAAAATTCCGTGGTGACGGCGGTGACTGTTGTAGTCGAAGTGGCCTGTGTCGAGACAGTCGCTGTGACTGAACTTGTTGTCGTTGAAGTCGCAGTGGTTGTAGCAGCAGCGCACGGCGCAGTTTTCGTCACGCAGGAGCAGAATGTCTTAACTGCAGAAGCTGCCAACTTCTTCAACGCATCAGGAGTTGGACAAGGTGTAGCTCTTGCGGGCTCACGACGGCCAACGGGGGCATATCGTCCTGCTATCTTCGGGCGTTGGATGAGGGTATGGTATTGCAAACCATCGCGAGCTGGCTCGACATCCGGAGTGTCACGCTTGTCCTGCAACAGTATTAGTCAATGCTTTCTGTACTAGCAGCGACCTTGACGAACATTGGTCGTAGAGCAAACGGTTGCAGTTGAAGTGAAGGTAGTCGATGTACTCGTTGAGGTGAAAGTTGTTGTAGTGGTCGTGCCGGTGAAGACGGTAGCTATTTGATTGAGTTTACCGGATTCATTCCTGTGATGTGATATTGGTAACTACTCACAGGTCGAGGTGGATGTTGCGCTCTGCACTGTGTCAATCTGCACCGTTGTTGTCTTGGTTGTCGTTCCTTCAGCTGGTCAGCACTAACTCCAGATGGTGCTTTCCTCGACATGCTCACCGGTTGTGGTCGTAGAAGTCGACACTGTTGTGAAGGAGGTCGCCGTTGCGGTTGTCGTTGATTTGGTAGTGCAAGGGACTGCTGGAAACTTGGATGTGCAGAATGATTGCACGGCAGGAAGTTTGGACAGTGGAGGGAGAGCCAAGTAAGGATTTTTGTTGCACACGTTATTGCTATTGCCAACGGCAGCAACTAACGAGGCCGGGACGAGGGCTGCGATGAGAAGTTGAGTGTACATTTTGGAGGAAGACAGCAGCGAAGGCAGGCTGACCGTACCCTTTGGCTGGTTCCGCAGCAATTATCACCTGGGCATATCGAGTTCATGTATGAATCGTCAGCTGGGTGCAAGCAAGCCATAAGACGGGCTGTTGGCTTAAGAGGATCTAGAATAGCAAGAGCGTGCCGCCGCCACATCATTTCACACTCCAGATCATGGCGCTGAGGAAAGACTCCAGCGAATGTTGGGGGAAAAGCGTGAACTGAATACTGTACTAACTATGTAGCCGGCATGCGAATACTCTTCCAGCTGCGCATTGTGCTCCAAGTGTTTCTTCCACAGAACAATGGCCAAAATGCGCTGTAGCACTGGAGACTCGCGGATAGTCGAGTGCTATTCAGCCAGCCTCAGTCGCTGAAGGAGCTGTAGTAGAACTTTATTGTACACTTAGCGTAAAGTGGCGCCGTTCCACGGGTGCTGAGTCCGGTCGTAGAAATGCTGCACTTGGCAACCACCACTCATGTTGTACGACATGCCCGGCTAACGATGGCTTGCATTCTGATGGTGAGAGGACTCTATGACCGCTGCAGACTAAGTTCAAATCAAGCCCGTGATGAAAATAAAGACTTGTGCCGATGGGCTACTGGATCTATGCAGGCATGCCCGTGAGGCGGCACGTGTTTCGGTCGACCCTGCCGAAAGAGGCAGGCGGCTTATTAGCTTGATGGACCATTCTGGCCAAATGGCGCCTGGCTCAGACACGCTGTCTCGTTTACAGCAAGCGTGTCGCGTGGGAATAGACGTCCTACTTCCCTCATCAGACGAATCAAAACAGCTCGAGGTTTGGTCGTGCAGCTGAGGCAAAAGCCTATCCAAAGCATGCCCACCTAGCGGGTGAAGGCACGTGCGTGTAGGAGGTAGCACTCGTCCATATTGTTCACTACCTTCATTCAACCAACTCCATACACCACTTTCTCGAGTAGCCGGTCCACTTCCTCTCAAACCACAACCTCCGTCTTCAAATCAAACATCTCCGGCCTCGTACTCCTAAAACTCTCCCTCTCATCCAACCCTTCCCAAAACTTGGCCAAGTCCGGATACTCCTCCTTCCACCCCTTCCTCACTCCCGCGAATTCAATATGCCCAACCGTACAAACCACCGCAATATCCGCAATGGTCATCACATCCCCTAACAAATAATCCTTCCCATTCTTCTTCATAGCCAAGTCCTCCAAAGCCCTCATTCCCCCATCAATCTTCGTCTCCTGCCTACTCAACCAAAGTTCAGACTGCTTCTGCTTCTCCCTCGCCTTCTCAAAATTCGCAAGAACAAAAGCGTCGAGAATTCCTTCGCAGAGGGTTTGGATTTGTCGAGCTTTGAGGTCTGTATCGAGATCTCCTGTTAAGAGTGAAGGAGTTTTATCTGCGTATTTTTGAATAATGTATTCTTGAATATGAGCGCTATCGTAGACGGGTTCTCTTCCATCATCGAAGAGGAGGATGGGAAGTTTCTCGAGAGGGTTGTGTTTGGGGGTTTCGGTTGTGTCGCTGTGCCAGGGGATTTCGTTGCGGATGGTGAAAGGGATACCTTTTTCGATCATGGCGATGCGGTTCATTCGGGCGAAGGGGGATGGGGTGGCGCTGATGAGAGTGATTCCTGCCATGGTGGAATTTGATGTCTTGGAATTCGAATGATGGAGGTGGTCGTTCAGCTGTTTTGTACGTTGCATCCTGTTCGCTGGAAGTGAAGATTCGACTTCGAGGTTGTTATACCTCAACATTTGCTTTTGATCAGCATTGCATACGTCACATTATTGAAGCTATCCGTCTAGAGCTTCAAATACTTCGGCAAAGCGGTAGTATCTTCTAAGTGCTGTGTGTAGTTCGTCCCACCCTTTGGAGGAACATTAGTTTTCCCAATCCTTACAATGGTCAGTGATCAAGAAATGCCTTGGAGGCTTGGCAATGAATATTCTCATTACTATAGTGCCCAAAACCTCTGAACAAGAACATTACCTTCCTCCTTTAAATGCAGCGAACAACGAATGGGTATAAAACGATATCAAATAACCAGCAAAACACCTCAATAGTCCGCCTGATGCAAGTTCCGCGTCTCAGTCCTGGCAATACCTTTGTACATGTCGTGCCTTTCCACGACTCCCGGTTCTTTTGCAGGTCGTAGCACCGTAGTAGGACTCGCGAATGGTGTGTCGACCGCCTTTCCAAACGTTTCCACGACCATAGGTGGTTCGTTGGTGCCCTCGCTTGTGTGAGTCTCCATCTGCGCGAGACGGTTCCTGACATCTTCATCAAGCTCCAGTTCAGTGCCGACGGATTTGCTACGGATACGTCCAAGATTGGGGCCAACATCAGACATGGAGCGAGGAGGATCGAGATTGTCATCTGTTTGAGCAGAGGCTGGGCCACTGATGCTGTGACTGTGTCCTACGCGATGCTGATCCTTTTTGCCGAATGGCTTGAACAGCTTCAGCAAGCCCGGCTTCTTCTTGGGCTTCTCCTCGCCATTAGCATCGTTGCCTGACTTGAGAAACTTGGCTTGCTCTTTGGAGACAATGTAAGAAGACACGGCAAATTCTCGTGCCTCACGGCTGATGTTGTCCAGTGCTTGCTGCGTGGCGACCAAGTACTCGGGATAATCAGTCTTGCAGATTTCCTGCAGCATGCGCAGCTTCGAAATGTCCTGGGCAGTTCTCGTTCGGTCGGGGATAATATGCCAGCCAAATACTCGAATGTCCATGCGCATGGCTCTGTCCACTTTTTCCTTCACATCAAGCAGACTGATCAAGGAGTCCACCTTCTCTTGCGTGAGGTCAATGAAGTGCCCAAATTTCCCGACATCGGCGAGCATCCAGGGCGTGTAGGTCAGCGAATTGTTTCGCCGGGTGTTGATGCGTGCAACATCCTCAGCCACCTCTCGGAGCAGTGCATATTTCTCTCGAAAGCCTTCCAGCCGGTTCGTGTCCATTGCCTGCTCAAGCACTGGTCCAAACCTCCTCGCCGGCTTCAACCCATACTTGGCCATCATCTCTTCTCGCGTGGTGGCAGCTGAGCGGTCTACGATGGCGCTGAGGGTCTGCTCAATAGGTGTCCTGAACTCAGGATCGTCCAGCCGGGCGTCTCGCGCATCGAAGAATGTCGGCTCCTTCAGGTCGGGATATGCCAAGCTGGGGTGTCTGGGAACTTTCCGATCTGTGACAGATGCTGGAGGGGACGCTATGCCGACCACTGTTCCCCATATCAACAGCCGAGCCTGCTGTAGTCCCAATCGCGTCAACTGTTGCTGCTCCTCTTTGTCCCACTTCTGGTTCGCATGTATTAACCCAAATGCCTCGACACAGCTACTGAACAAGCTGGCGAGCGCAAAGGCGCCGGTGAGGAGGGCTTCATGTTCGGGGTTCTCTAACTGCTCGACGTGGGCCGATTCGGTCTTGTCGGCAGCCATGGTGGCGCGGTGCCTGTATGACTGTAGCAATGGTGGCGTGAGGAAGCGGGCGAGTCAGCGCTGTACGTCAGAAATCTCAATGGTGAAGTGACACAGATGAGCGGCGCACGAGGGCACGTATGGGTATATAGTAGGGCCGCAGGGCGTCATCGGCGCTTCTCAGTGCGCCATTTAGGAAGTGCGCATACTCAGCAGAGGCATCTTAGCTGTAGATCAGAGGTGCGGCGCGAGAGCAGAGACGGCGAAGGTCGACAGGCGCTGCACGACGAGCGGGGGTGGTCGCCAGGTACAATTGGTGTGGCGTTCTAGACCTTGCCAGTCAGAAGCGCTGCTCGCTCTCGCCAATCTGGCCGATATGAGTCCGGCATTGTGGTGAACAGAAATCGTCGTTCTCAGCGCGAAGAAAGCGTGCACATTTTGCTTCCCAACCAAAGTGAGTGGATCGCAGACAAAGGAGGCAGTCGGCCAGTGTGGGCTGCTTTGCGCCAAGCTCGACGCTGGCGGCCACGCCATCGCTGCCTCGTCCCAGCCAGAGAGTCCCAACGAGAAGGAGGGAAAAAGAAGTCTTTGTCGAAGGCAGCCCAGCATATATCTGGACGGTATCATGCTTCTCTCAGGCACTCTCACCTGCAGCATCCCGCCGTTCATGCAAACTGTTCACGTTCGCGGACAGTGCATCGGCAATTCCGGCAAGTGAGCCATTGGATCGTCCTTCACTACTGAATGTCAAAGTCAACGCACAACACAGGTAACACAAGTTTTTGCACATGAACTTGACGCTCATGCTTCGATTCTGCTAAGAAAAGGCTTGGACAAGTGCTCGTCTTCACCGTCATCGGATCATATCTTATCTACGGCATGATCCGGCGGCATGTGGCTCACTCATCCAGCCAGTGACGTGCTCCATTTCGGGAGCCGAGGCTACGAATCTCGTTCTCTCGACCGTAAGAGCTGTATAAACATCGGCTCATCTATCTGTGCCTTGGCCATTGGGTATTGCCCTGTCTCGTGCATCGGTAAGGCCGAGGAACTTGCCTTCTCATCATCAGAAGGAATAAATATCTCCATTGTCCTTACTCGCGTGGAAGTCTTTTACTAGATCTTCACTTTTCCTTCACACCATCTATCCATCATGGCCGCAGAAATGCCCCAGTGGGTCAAGGACCTGAAGCCGTCCGAGCCTCAGGGAACCGATCTCCTCGCTCAAGAGCGCAACAAGTCCAAGGTCAACAGTGCACAACTCTCTGTATTCCTTCACGGCAAAGAGGCTCTCGAGCGCAAGAACCGGATATTGAAGGTTCTGCAGGCAGAGCCAGTGTTCAACAAGGACAATGATTACTTCGATGGACGCGTGGACAAGTGGGAGAAGGGCCTGGCGAGGTCGAAGAGGTTGACAACGATTGCATTTCAAAACAATTGGAATGATTTGGACAGACGGGTCGCAAATGACTTGATCAGCGAGCCATTGCCATATGGACTGCACGAGGGCATGTACTTGGTGACGCTTCGAGGACAAGGCACTCCGGAGCAGCAAGAGAAATACTTGAAGCCTGCAGAGGCATACAGACACATTGGATGTTATGCGCAGACTGAGCTCGGCCACGGCTCGAACGTGCGTGGGTTGGAGACAACCGCAACATGGAACGCAGACGACAAGACCTTCACCATCCACTCGCCGCATTTGACTGCATCGAAATGGTGGATCGGCTCTCTCGGACGAACTGCCAACCATGCCTGCGTGATGGCACAGCTGATCATCAATGGCAAGCCATACGGACCTCACCCATTCATCGTCCCAATCAGAGATCTGAAGTCGCACCAGCTCCTGCCCAACATCTACGCCGGAGATATTGGTCCAAAGGTCGGCTACAACACAATGGACAATGGTTTCCTGCTCTTCAACAAGGTCAAGGTGCCTCACGATGCCATGTTGGCACGCTTCTCTGCTGTCGATCCTAAGACGAGCAAATACATCCGCCCAGCTTCACCAGCACTCGTGTACGGCACCCTCACATGGGTCCGCAGCACTATCGTCCTCCAATCTGGCAGCACTCTCGCACGTGGTGTCACCATCGCCACTCGATATCTCGCTGTCCGCCGTCAATTCCAAGACCGCGATGCACCACAATGGGAGAAGGGCGAGAACCAAACCCTCAACTACACCATGGTGCAGGCCCGTCTCCTTCCCCTCCTCGCCGCTACCTACGCCCTTCACTTCACAGGCAAGGGCATGATGAACCTCTACGAAGCCAACCAAAAGAACATGCAGAAGAAGGTCACCGACCAAAACAGCAAGCGTTCCGCCGGTCCCGAGGAAACTACCCCAGGCTCCGACCTCCTCGCCGACCTCCACGGCACCTCCTGCGGTCTCAAATCCCTCTGCTCTAGCACCGCAGCCGAAGGCCTCGAAGTCTGCCGCCGCGCCATGGGCGGCCACGGCTACTCCGCCTTCGCCGGCGTAGGAAGCTGGTACGCCGACTACCTCCCAACCGTAACCTGGGAAGGCGACAACTACATGTTGACGCAACAAGTCGCCCGCTACCTCCTCAAATCTGCCCGCAGCGTCCTCAAAGGCAACGAACCCAACAACGACACCACCGAAATCCTCTCCTTCTACCTCAAACGCCAAGACACAGGCGCCGCCTTCGACATTCTCGGCAAAGACGACGATATTGTCGCAGCATTCGCATGGAGATCCGCATACTTCACCTTCGAAGCCCTTCGCGCCCGAGACGAGGAGAAGAAATCTTGGAATTCTCTTTTGGTTGCATTCTACAACCTCTCCCGCGCCCACTCGCAATACCTCGTCGTGAAGAATTTCTACGAAACTCTCCACCACGCCTCCTCTTCCTCCTCATCCGAGACGACCCTCGACCCAGAGACTCTTACTCTCCTGCACAAACTCTTCCGCCTCTACGCACTCCACACTCTCGTGTCTGAGAGTTCCGAATTCTTCACTTCGGCCGCGTGCACAGTCGCTCAGATCCGTCTTGCGCGAACGAAGACTGTTATGCAATTGCTGGAGGAGATCAGACCTCATGCTGTACGATTGGTCGATGCGTGGGATTTCCCAGATTGGCAACTCAACAGCTCACTGGGCAGATATGATGGAAAGGTCTACGAGGATATGTTCCACCGTGCTGCGCAGTTGAATCCACTCAACTCCAAGGTTGTGGATCCTTACCCGGATAGCCCGGTGTTGTATCGCAATGATGACAAGACGCGGTATGCGAATATTTTGAAGGGCAAGGCGAAGTTGTAGATCAATGTTGGAAGGATGAGCGTTTGATGAAAGGATGTATTATTGAATCATAGCAAATATACACTGTTCGGCGTTGGTGCTGAGCTGAAGAATACAGTGATTCTCATTGAGACGACCATCAGACACGTTTCTCATAACGCTATTCTGTGCATATCGGTCCCCCGTGTTTGTCATTCACACAGCGAGCGACTCGGCCAACAGTTCACACTACCCTCTCTGCATGTTGAGAGCACTGGTAATGCTGGAGTCGACCATCACCATTCCCATCAGTATCCCAACTGCGCAGCAACGTTGTAGTAGCCACCTTTTCCGCGCTCGGTAGGCATTGCCACATTGGTCATCGTTGCGGTCTCTTGTCCCTTACTCTTCTCGCCTTGCCAATGGGCGCGGCAGTAGGGACAAGTCACGGGATGCTTCGCCTTCTCCCACTGCTTGAAGCACTGAGCATGAAGATTGTTGCCGCAAGAAGCCTTGCAATAGACCAGGTCCTCGCCCTCCTCGAACTCCATGAAGCATATTGGACAGTCTCCATCGGTTGCCTTGCGATTGCCGTCCTTCTCGCTCTCTTCGGCAACCTGGGCAGGGAGTGGAGGCGAGTTGGCGAAGATCTCTTTTAACTCCGAGTGCAGAAAGCTGTTGCGGTATTGCAAGTGGTCTGGAATGCGAAGTACTGTGTGTAGGGCGTACAGAGCATGCTTGCAGTGCTCCTCAGTGCCCTTTTGCTCGAAGATGCTGACTGGACAATTGCAGGTGACAATGTGAGAAACACGGATGGTGTAGATGTTTCCCTTGCTGCCAGAGATCAGGAGTGTTTCGACCGGGCAGTCGTCGTGATGAGCGTGGCACTCTTCTTCGACATCTCGACTGCGTTCCAGCACGACCATGCGCTCAGTTCGGGCTTTCTCGCGTGCCTTCTAGTACTTGTCCGAGTCTTCATCGATGTCGCTAGAAAGTGTAAGCAGAAGCACGAGTGGCCTACGTGGTGGTATTACGCACGACAGGATCCGAGTCTCTTCTCCGCCCTCCTCTAATCTCGGGATAGCCTTGATGCGAGCTTCCCCTCGTCTCTCAGCAGCATCGGCATGCCAGTCAGGTTTGGAGCCCTTCTCTGGTCTGGGCAGCTCCCAGATCTTTGGCTGCTTCCGCATGCGTCCCGGGATCCTGAGCGATACCTTGTTAGTAAAGTGAAGTGGTTAACTGAGTTCTTTTCCAACAAATTCTCACCATTCGATCATAGTGCCTATGGGAGCAGCGCCGTATGGTTGTCGACCATCATCATTCTTCGCGCTCTTCTTCTTGCTGCTAGTCTTGCGCTTCTTTGGCGGCGGTGAAGGTTCTTCGTCGGCGAACGGGGACTCGTGCTTAAGCAGAGCGGTATCATCATTGATTCCCGACTCATCTTTGACGAAGCCTTGCTCTTCCCAATCACCGTCGTTGTCGTTCTGCTCAGTCTTAATACTCGCTCTGGCCTTGCGTTTCTTGCCGCGAGTGGGCTGCGCAGCGGCAGCGAGTGCAGTCGCCTCTGCTTGTTCGTCGGCGAGCGTTTTGACCTGCTTGCGGGTGCGGCCAGAACGACGTTTCGACCTGGCCATGTCGTCGAAATCCATGTGCGGAGGTATAAGATCAAGACGAAGTCAAGAGACTGCAGTGGGAAGTGAAAGTCCTAGTAGGCGCTCGAGGCAGAAATGCAGTGGCCGTTCCTTCCCCTTTCATTCACAACGCGTCTCTCGCGTCACGCGATCTGAAGCCCAACACGAAACGGCAAGAGCGGAAATGCGATTAGAATTGGAAGAGCTCTACATACTGTTTCGCTGTAGCGGACTCTCTCATGTCTCCAGCCAGTCCAAAAATTCGGGCGTAAAGTACGAGACCACAATCGTCGCGCCCGCTCTCAGAATACCCTCTGTAGCCTCGAATGCCATCGTCTTCAGATCAAATACTCCTGCCTTTGCGGCCGCATGAATCATCGCGTACTCTCCGCTGACATGGTATGCAGCCACTGGCATGTTCTTGCCGATCTCCTTTGCATCAGAAATGATATCCAAGTATTGTGTTGCCGGCTTCACCATGATGATGTCTGCGCCTTCGCTGATATCTCGTTCAATCGCCCGCCTTGCAAGTCCTCGTCCACCAGGCGGCAATTGGTAGCATTTCCGGTCGCCAAAGCTGGGACATGACCCCGCGGCATCCCTGAAAGGTCCGTATAGACAGCCGCTGAATTTGGCCGAATATGACATGAGTACTATTCGGTGCGCGATGCCAGCCTCGATGAGCTTAAGCTTAATTGCTCGAATACGTCCGTCGTTCATATCGGAAGGCGCAACGCAATGGGCACCAGCTTCGGCGTATGCGATAGCCACGTCTGAGACTCGGTCCACCGAAAGAGCATTGTTGAGCGAGCCGTCCTCGTGCAAAATACCGCAATGTCCATGAGATGTGTATTCGCAAAGACATACGTCCGCAGTGATGAACATTTGCGGGAAGGCCTTTCTAATCAAGCGAATGGCAGAAATGACAGGCCCTTGCGGATCGTCTGCTGCGGTGCCAAGAGCATCCTTGGCCGTTGGCGCGAGAGGTACTCCGAATAGGATAACGCTCTTCAGTCCCTTTGCGACGAGAGGTTGTAGGAATGGCACGACCCTGTTCAGACCCATGCGCTTCTGGTTCGGCAGGCTCGGAATACCGGTCATCTCATCTGGGTTGTCCGTGATGAAGAGTGGGTAGATGAGCATGCTCTTGGTCAACTGCCGCTCTGCTTGCCATGCTCTTGCCAATGGATGTGAGTAGCCTCCATGAAGCTGGCTGGAGATGTCGCCACTTATGCTGACACTCGTAGCTGCTGTAGAGGCGTATGATCGTGCTCGCGAATACGTGGATCGGGTGTCCTGCTGGGAGTTGCGGGATATGATTGTATTGTCCGAGTTGGGTCGTTCGCGTCGAGACAGATCGTTGACCAGGTTGGAGAAGGACATGGCGGTGGTTTGTCGTGCGAAAGGTTTAGTGATTGTACTGTGTACTCGGCGAGAGTCAAAGAGGGACCGCCCCTCTTATGCTTGGTCTATTCCAATTGCGTTCGTAGCCGCGGCTGAAGAGGGTCTACGTGGAAGGAATG
>JAASLG010000778.1:0-15371 GCA_013365235.1 Cercospora sesami
CACATTGATCTACTACACCACTTCATCAAATTGGAGCTCCTTGTGAGCAACGACAAAAGCAAGATCAGTCTGAGCCCTCCTTCGTCACTGCGTTCCTCCAGGTTTACCATTAGTCACTTGACATTGGCTGGCAACACATCTTCTCTACAGGTCGCCGCGCGCATTGGTCGAGTCTCTTCACTGGCCTCTAGCGGATTCAGCCGAGTAAGTACATCCCGTCAGATTCCATTCTGATCGATGCTCGTTGACAACACTTGACTAACGTGGTCACTCGGACTCAGATCCCCTCCGACTTCTCGTCGTCACTTCCATCCGCGACATTCAGCGTTCTGGCAATTGGTGAGTGCTGTGTCTCCCTTGAGCACACCTCACTCGGCGATGACTATACCCCACTCCCTTCTACTACACCAGCTATCTCTCAATCGGAAACTATCCACCCGGTACGAGACATCTTGACTCTATCTGGGTGGATTTGCCCACATCTGAAGGGAACTATGAGCCGCCCTATGGGGTTCGCGCAGCTATTTCCAGAAACCGATTCTGGTTGCTGGAAATTGGCTGACGCGCTTTTTTCTATTGACAGGTCACCTACTCCAAGACAATCAGCAAAGGGCTTGGGCAGCACCCTTAGTGAGTCGAAGTCTTCACTGCAATGATCTCCTCATCACTCGCCGACACTCGCTTCAAACTCCAAGTCTGATTGTCCCAACGGCATTGCCCCTGGGCAAAACATCCGGCAAGGCATTGTGCACCACCGGCCCTCGGCAACATTCTGACGATCGCTGAACAGCAGTCTCCAGGTACGTTTGCTGCGAATCATCGTCAGCCCCATCACATGATGACACCAACACATATCACCCATGAACAGAAGTGTCTGTTGGTAACGTACCATCGCTCTGACGCGCATTCCTCACTCTTGCCTTGACAAAGCACCTCTGGATCATCAACAACACACTAACAAATTGCCTGAATCTCCAAGGTCGCTGGACTTCAAACACAACTCCTGTGATCGGCAAGCGAGCCTTCCAGAAACCCCTCGACCCGAAAGACTGCACGCAAAGGCTCTTCATAGCAGCTGAAAGCGGTGAGTTCGAACTCGACCATTCCTTCCCGGACTGCCTGATGATTAGGTTCTTTGTCCTACAGATGGCGGAGGTGTTGACAATACGACCAAGAGTCTGACGAGATCTCAACGCGTTATCTACTCTTTGCTCGCACTCCCAGAAACATATGCTAATCTACCACCCATTTACCACTAGATGACCTCCTCTACCTTCACCGGCTCGGCCCACGCATGCTCAATGACGATGACATGGTGAGTACAGACATCCTCTCCTTCCCCACATATTTTGCATGATTACATCGATATCTGCATATAGCTTACCCACTGGGTTGTCCCCCTTTCCAGAAGGGCGGCATCCGGGCGGACGTGCATGATGGATGATCCTTTCAGTACACACTCGGTCCCCTTTCTCGTATATGACACTCTACTTCATCCTGTTCAAGCTCGTACACTTTAGTCGCGAATTTATACTGACGCTCTGGGCACCACATTTGCAGGATGAGGCGTTGTTCTCCATCAAAGAATGGACTCCACAGAAGCTTCGAGGCAGGGTCTTGAGCCCGGCACAATACCCAACGCCAACGCGAGCGTCGATCACGCAAAGGGAAGTCATTTCTACTTCCTCCCATCCCACCTTCCAATGATGATACCCATATCGTTCGAGTGATTGCCTCTGCAAGATGATCACAACCAAAATATCGCAATTTGTAGCCATCTGACGATGATCATTTGCACTCAACCCCAAACAACCCCTTTGGCAGACCGCTATTGACTCATCTCGTAGGATTCTACGTCAACACACTTCGATCACACAGTGCATCAATCCCGCCTGGTAAGTCCCTCTCTCCTCAACCAGTAGCACGCATCACTACCAGCAAGATGATTTTCACAAATTCAAGTTCAAAAATTGTGCCCTGAATATCGGCTCTCCGAGCGTTGACGAGAAATGTGCCTTCTGACTGCCCTTTCACTATTGAACCAAGCACATCACAGACATTTGCATCGATCGCACAGCTAATGCTCCATAGAATCTCGCGCTCACAACAGTGCGACAAGACGAATCGCGAACAGCAATCCCGGCGCCTACTCCACGAGCACATCGAAGCGCCGTCAAATGGACGCAGCGTGGGCGTCCCTTGTACAGACTGCTTCGCGGTGACCTTCAGCATTGGTAAGCAAAGCCGGCTGCTCAACTCCTAGCCAAATGATGAATCAAAGCCAGTCATGTAGTACAGACTGCTTTTGTTGAAAAAGGGTTTTCTGATTGCCATGCATTTGCAGTCTCAATAAGATGCTTTATGGATGAACATCTGCTGATGAGTCTGACAGAGACGTGCCTTTCTTCGGGTTCACGCCACATCTTACGACGAGTCGATTTGAGGAGAAGAGGTGGATCGTGGTAAGGAGGACAACGGAAGTGTCGCAGACGTTACTTGTGCTGGATATGGCAATACCAGGAGTTGGTGGAGATCAAGCGAAATGAGGTGGAAGGATATTTGAGATACTCGCAGCTTCGCCACTGCTTGCATCAAGGCAGCTTGCTGCTCCAAAGCAGGAGTCGTGTGCCACAAATTTGGAGATCTATTTTGTCGTGCATGTATCTCCACAAAAGGTGCTATCTCACAGCTTCGAATTACTTTCCAACGCGTCAGCTCTCGATATGACAGCCAATCTCCTTGGTCCCTCCCTCTTGAAGTCCACCAACACACACTGATCATTGGGTCCCCTCCGATCTGTGCCTTCAAGCTCAGGTCCAGGGCGATTCAGCGCAAGAACTTGTCGTCCGTCTTCGCGCTTCTTCCCATATGGCGGAGGCATCGTTGTGGGAGAAATGCAGGATTCGACAAAAGAAGGATCCCCCGACTTGGCGAATTCTAGCAGCCTCTTGCGTCGTGCTTCCAGCTCTTCTCGCGGGACTTCTTTACGTGAAATTGACCCGTAGTCTGAAGGAGATTTCAGATCGTCGAGGAACTGCGCGACGTGATGAAGGAGGAAGAACTGTGGTGGAAACAGAATTATTCGCCCTTCTTGCGCGAGTCTCAGCCACGCTGATGCGGGCAAGAACCGTGCTGTCGTGTGCTCCTTGCCGCCGTCTGTTGTTGGTGAAGGGATTGAAACTTCAGCTTCGGAATCGTCGGGGTTTCCAGAGCCTTCCGAGATAGGCGTCGAAGAGAGCGTGGGAAGGAAGTACAGGTACATCTGAGTTGTGAATCGCTTGGGGACGTTCGTTGGCGTGACCCATCTCGTGAAAGGTGTGAGGCCTTCGGTATCTGCACGGCCGCCCTTCTGAGCTAGCCAATTTGCGAAAGGTACTTTACTGCCGTGAACAAGCAAACGACCTTCTTCGCGTTGGTCTTGTGGGACCTCAATCAATCTGCCAAAGCCGTTATTTCGCGCCAAGACGATGCCGGACTCTTCGAATGTTTCGCGAATGGCGGCCATACGGTACACTTCGCTGTCATTGTGCCGCTCTGGGTGATCTGGCTCCGGAGCGCGGCCATCGTGGAATTCAGAGACGTTGCCGCCAGGAAAAACGTGAGCCGAGGGAAACGAAGAAGACTGCTTGACGCGTTGTAGGAGAAGCACTTGGTTGTTCGGGGAAATGAGGAGGACACTGGAGCTAGGTCTTGGTATGGCCGGGGCCTTCTTATCTTTTGGTGGACTTGTGGAATAGCTTTTGACCGATGTTGCTGCTCGCTTCTCTTTCGGAGGCATGTTTAGGGATGTCTGACGTAGGATGCCGTTTCTGGTAGGCCGGTCTTGGCTTGAGGCAATTGACAAGTTTCTGATGGGTATTTGCACCAACGACAAGTTCTTGAATGGAATATGGGCTGGCCTGGAAGTTATCAGCAGTGACATGGCCTGACAGAGTCAGTTTGCTGGAGGTCTGGTAGTAAGAGAGATGTGGTAGCGTAGGCGTGGCGTGGATGCACGGCTGGGCGGGGAGAGTTTTGCCGCAAGCCGAGGCCGAGCAGGGACCGTTCACTCGCCGTCTGACACTTGCTGGTCGCTTTTCATGTGATGCTACACAGCTATGCTATGCTACGCTATGGTCTCTCAGCCTGCCTACATGCTATCATTGTTCACTTTGGTCGGCCCCGACCTTTCCACAATGAAGTGGACACTGCCATGACAATTTGGGTGCGGACGATGAGAGCCGATTCCCGTAGGATCACGTATGCCGCGCCATTGGCACGCAGGCGAGTAGGTTCGGTAGCGCGCCCATCGCGACGGGTTGAGTATATATTGTCGCAAACCTTGCTGCTTCTGCAGCGGCGTCATCGTCAACTTCACACTATACAGCAGAAAACACGCATCAAGCAGCACCGCAAGACCACCACGATATCCGGCATCATGTCCAGCACCGCAGTATCAGCCGCGCCCGACGCCAGCCTCTTCGTTCCCTTCACGCAGACCTTCGTCCAGACAAGCGGCAGTGAGACGTCGACTGTGGAGTACACTTTGGTGGGACAGGTCCTCGACAATGGACAGACGAACTGGGTTGGCTACGATGAAGGAGGAGCAGAATACTTGTATACTGGCTCGGTTGCCAACGCACAGCAGACGACCCTGGCCGGCGAGGTGTACTATGTGAGCAGCGGCGATGCTCCTGCGGGATACATCGCGACTGCTTCAGGCGACGAAGGATCCATGACCACTCAAGCGGCCGAGAGCGACTCTCCTAGCAGCACGAGCGACTCTGGCAACGACAGCAGCGCGACTGAATCGAGCAGCCCGACCGAGAGCGAATCGTCCTCCAACACCGGATCTGGCGCGTCGTCGGAGACCAGCCAGCCAAACAATAGCCACCGCATGTCCGCTGGAGCTGCCTTCGCTCTGGCAGTCGGTCTTTTGGCTGTGATCGCTTTGTAAATCGAGGAAGTGAAGGACGAGCCGCGAGAAAAGGGGCGAACCACGCGATATGAGTGATGCAAGCAATGCAGCAGTGGACCAGAATTGACGACAGATGCGATGGGGTGTCAGGACCTGTACAGTGAATGTAGTAGTAAAGACGCGCCGTAATGCTAATGCAAGTTTGCCCGTTTGACGCAGCTTCAGTCCCCCGTCACGCGAAGCCTCTGCAAACTGAAGCCGACTCAAATCCACTGACAGCTTATCCGCCCACTTGACCTGAAGGCCAGCTCGCACATTACACCACACACATCACAGAAGCACCATGGCCGACAACAGGACGAGCCACGAGGAGAAGATCAGCCTCCTCAGGCAGATGAAGTCGCTGCTGGAGCAGCGCACCGCCCGTAAGAACGCGCCTCTTCGAGCCACTCGAGCTCCATCTTTACCGTTCAAAGCTGACGCCAGCGATCAGAGCACGAAGAGCAGAGAGACCGGGCCAACAAGGCCGAAAAAGAGAACGGTGCCCTCCGGGGCGAGATCAACTCCTTGCGGGAGCAGTTGGCTGGCGTCCGCTCGAGAGGTAAGAAACGCCTCCAGTCATTGCATTTCCCCCGATCGAACAAGTGATTGACCGCCTGGAAACAGAGCACAATGGCCAGCAGGCCATCTACGCCGTCGCCACCGGCTATCTCTCCGCCGCCAACGACCGCGCCGCCGCCGCCGAAGCTCGCGCCGAGAAGGCAGAGCAGGACGCCCACGTCCTGAAAGTCGCGCTCCACGCGACAATTGGGCGCGCCTGGGGAGGTAGTGGCCCCCAGCAGCAGCAACAGCAACAACAGTAGGCGCTGTAAATGCCACTCTCCACCACCGCCGCCGCCATCAAGACCACCATAAGTAGATAGGAGAACACCAGATACCATCCCAGAATTTTAGAAGCAAACCGCTGCGGCGGTCCCTGCTCGGTTCTCCTATCGAATCATCGTGACTGAGCTTCTTCATCACCAGCTGGGTGAAGTGCGGGCATTGACACGGAAACAGAGATGATTGAGGCTGTTGACTTGAGTAGGATATCGACGCTCCCTGCGTCATTGCTAACCTGTTCCTTGAGCGACGTTTCTCTGCGAAAGTTGTGGTTACAAAACTGTCAAAGGTGGGACCGATGTGGAAAAGCATTTGCTCGACTCGATGAGTCCTTGCATGAGCAACTCCTCATCTGGGTCATTCTGAGGATTGTCCGTCGATAGAGGAGGTCTGGATGCAATCGAGAGTAGATACGCGTTCGATTGTGTCGATTCTGATTTCTGGAAACAACTAATCTCGCGGCAGGAGCACAAGCTGGGAAAGCGGTTCTTGCTTCAAAGGCTCTGCGCCTCCTGCAAAATCAAGGCACTTGTATATCGAAATGCACGGTCACAGTCAGGTTTCGCCCCTCTGGAAGCGATATTGTGAAGCGGCTGAGTGAACCAGGTTTACGATCTTTCGCCGGTCAAGCAAGCCTCACGGGATAATAAGCGCCGTGTCCAAAATGATTACTGGCGGTTCCCACAGATACAACATGTCTCCCGGCGCACAAGAGATGCAATGCGCCACGGGCGTAGGTTCGCTAAAATGGCGAAGCAAATATAAGGCTGATCGCACACCCGCGTTCTTTAGCTATAGTTGTGTCGGCCTTCGCCAACGCGCAACACGATGTCGCTGTCGAAAGCCAGATTCATCAGTCTATACAGTCTTTCGATCCTCTGCGTCACCACCACTTCTGCACAAGACACGCAATGCTACTGGCCGGACGGCTCGCCCAACAATAACCTGGTACCGTGCGACCCATCTGGATCAGCCACCGTCTCCTGTTGCTTCAAAGGAACCTTCTGCACGCAGAACAACCTCTGTCTCGCCGGCGGCAATTATTATCGAGGCGGTTGCACTGATCAATTCTGGAAAGATGGGCGATGCACTGGAGCTCCAGATTGCAAGTCTGCAATCCCTTTTACTGAGACCATGATATACCTATGCGGAAGAGACGGGATTTTCGGATGTGATCGATCTGGCAACGGTGCAGCATTCGACTGCGATCAGAACTTCACGATCCCAGGACCATGGGACATTGTATTGCGGGCGGATCAAGTTCCTTCACTCAGTGGCGACAAGCTCATCACCGTGGACCCAACAGCAGGTTTGGAGAATCTACCAGCTGCAACGGTTACGGTGACAACGACGCCTCCAGTGCGATTCTCCACGGTAAGACTACAGACTTCTTCTCTAACGATTGTGACGCTGACGACTCTTCTGGTGACTTCGAATGGTGTGGCGAGCACCATTGCCATTACGAGCACACCAACTTCCAATGCCGAGCAAAGTAACGTTGGACCCATTGCAGGAGGGACAGTCGGCGGAGTGGCGGGTTTAGTGATCCTTGGACTGGCTATCTGGTACTTCGTCGCTCGAAGAACGAAGTCGAAGGAGGCGCGAGGCGTTGAGTATAGCCCTGCGGCGAGCGAGCCGCCCGCAGGAGAGGGACTGAGTAAAGAGAAGACAGTGCTCGACGAATACCATGAGGCCGACGGCCGCGAAGTGCCAGCTGAAGTAGCTGGCGTGCCAGAAAGAGCAGAGTTGGACGGCAGTGCTCGTGAGAGATAAATCCACAATATGCAATAGCTGAGGACAAGGGCAACAAAGTGAGCATTGACTTGTTCCTCGGACGCATTTCTGCTCGTTCATCGTGATCACGTCTTCAGGACTCTCTTCTTCTAATCTATCGTGTTAACACCACACCGCAGAACAACAGTCTTCGTCAGCCTGACATTGCAGGTGGCCCTACAGCTGATGATATAGGCCGACCTGACCTTCTCACCCAGTCAGAGGTGAGCCTTGTCCGGCGAGCGCCTGTCCCGTCAAAGCAGCTCCCTTCTCTCCCTGCACACCATTCGCAATCTTACTCTTATGCACCGCATGCGCCTTCTCAATCCGCTTCTTGTCATCGTCCGCATAAGTTCCAGACCTCAAGTTCACTGGAAGGCGTCCCATGTGGTCAGCGCTGAGATTCGGGGCTGATGTATGTGTATGTGTGTGCGTGTGTGTTGCTTATTGGGACTTCTTACCCTCCTTCTTGCCCGCGCTCAAGCTCGAGAAGCCAACACCGTAGTTGTATGTCAGAGTGCCGCCAATATTGGCTCCCATCAGCAGCAGGCCAAGCGTGAGAAACTCGGCGAATACGAAGGCGCTCGACGGGGCATATGCTGCGGCCGCTGTGCCTGGGATCTTGCCAGCGATTGTGTCCTTGACTTGCGCGCGGCGGCTATACCAGATGTAGGTGGAGACAGCAATCACGATGTCGTTGGCCACGGCATGGGCGATTGTGGCCTTGACTTTGGTTCGGACTGTCTTGCCGTCTGCTTCGTGCATGCCTTGCTTGCTGATCATCATGACAAGCTCGCGGCCGCCTGTGACGACTGCTGGAATGGCCGTCAACAGACCCAGGGAGAGCAGATAGTAGGAGCTGCGCGTGATGTCGTTGGGGCCGAGCAGGGCATTTTGGGCGAATGCTGGCAGGGAAGTGCGGTACGTGTGGAGGATGTCGAGGGCGTAGGCCGTGAAGAGGAAGGCGATGGGGAAGTGGACGATCGCTGGATGTACTGGCCTGGAAGCTGTCAGTATGGGAACGGTCTAATGGAGGAGCTGTATCGTGTACTCACTTGCCCATTGTTGCTGAGGTGCTCCGAGCTGTTGGTTATGCTGCTGCAATAGTCGAGAACGCGCAGGAAAAGTCGCAGGCATGCAAAGGGACGGAGGATTTGATATATACTTGGCCTCAATGTGTAGCTTCTTACGTTTTCCCAGGGCACAGGGCACAGAGCATCGCCTAATGTCGTGGAAGTGCTTCAGGTCCGAAGCCTGTCGTCGCATTTCCCAGGGATGCCGAAGCATCAGCTTCTCTCTTGCTGGCCTGATTGGCTGCGGCTGCCCATGTTCGGCTGGGGGAGCCGATGCTATTTTGGCGTGGACTTCTTTCTGCACAACGGCCGCTGCGAGAACGAGGACGAACTGTCGTTCACATGCACTGCTGCTGCAACATGTCGTCTGCCTCGGTGCCGAAGAGGAAATCAACAGCATTGTACCAGCTTGTCTTCTGATGCTTGTAGGCAGGAGCTTCGATCTTTTCCGACCAACGTCACCGGACAAGCACCACCTCTTCCAGTCCGTGTTCCCCACGGTGCTTATGCTCACCACATTCTGACGACTGCAGAACATCTGCTGTAGCGGCGCAGGTCGTGGATTTGATGACGGTGAAAGTCTCAGCTTCTGCCGATACACGAAAGTACTCGCCATTCAGTTTGATCTCTTCAAACTCTGTTCAGCATGGATTGATTGTCCGCCAATACATCACATGCTTCCAGACATCAGTCGCCCCAGAAAGGGTATGTTTGGAAGCTGCTAACCTTGGGAGAACAAGTTCACGCATGGGAGGCCAAGAGAAGCACGAAAGCGCGCTAAGCTCAACGCAGTGGGTAGCACTGAGCCTCAAGATCAAATCTACGCCCTATGCTCCATTTCTTGCTGAAGACTCACGTGCTCGTGACACAACGAGCATAGCTTTAATCATCGGAGAATTAGACGCTGCCAGCAAATGATTGCCATTGGACCTACCAAATGGAGCTCGAGATAAGCTCTCCACATTTGGACCTTAGATCCTGCCGTGACACGCCCTTCGCGTTGACCAAGTTGAAAGACATCACCGCACATAAAGAAGATAAGTGCTTGCGTTTGTTTGAGCTTGCAGCGCTCTAGCTACCATTGAAGATTTGGAACTCGATCACGATGGCAGGACTACCGGTGCCTGTACCAGCCCCAGCAAAAGAAACAATACTTTGCATTCCCGATCTTCAGGAAGCAGGAAGCAAGAAGCTAGACCCCAGCATCAGAGGTATGCAGTACTCGAGCGACTGGTAGTAGATACTGATCACATTCGTAGGTTTCTACAACAGCGGATCCACGGATCAGATCACTATTGCAGAGAACAACTCCGCTTACAACAAGTACCGTGTCCGACCACGGGTCCTCGTCGATGTCTCCAAAGCAGACACATCAACAACATGCCTCGGTCGAAAGATCGCTTTTCCACTATGCGTCTCGCCAGCAGGCGTCCAAGCTGCAGCTCACCCAGACGGTGAGCTTGCAACGTCGAGAGCTTGCGCCAAGAAGGGTGTGAATATGGGCATCAGCTCCTTCTCAAACTTCTCGACAAAGGATGTCCGCTCAGCCGGCCTTGCAATCGATAGCGGAATCGCCCACGCACAGCAGTTGTACACCATGCTGGACCGCAAACTTCAGCTTGAGATCATACGGGAAGCCGAGAAGCAGGGATGTAAAGCAATTCTCTTGACGGCAGACAGTCCCGTGCTCGGCGTTCGCTATCATGAATGGAGAACTGACTTTCGCGTCCCGAATCACTTGAACTTCCCAATCATAGGCTGGAAGAAAGAGGATGTTGCGAACAGGACACATGATGATGGGTTCATGGGCTTCAATGATTCGGCTCACAGTTGGGTGAGCAATTTGATCAACTGAGGCACAAGATGAAATGCTGATGGAACTGCAGGCACGAGAAATCCCTTGGCTTCGCAGTGTCACGAAGATGGAGATATGGATCAAGGGCGTGCTGACTGCGGAAGACACGCTCAAAGCGGTTGAGATGGGGTGTGATGGGATTCTCGTGAGTCAAATGCTGGAGTCCATGTCAGCCAAGCTCTTACTAAATTGCCTACAGGTCTCGAACCACGGCGGTCGCCAATTAGACGGCGTCTCAGCAACGATCGATGCCCTGCCCGAATGCGTTGAGGCCGCAGCTGGGCGGATTCCTGTACACATCGATGGTGGTATCCGAAGCGGCACAGACATCTTTAAGGCCTTAGCCCTCGGAGCAGAATGTGTCTGGGTTGGAAGGCCGATGCTCTGGGGACTAGCGGTAAGTACTATGCCTCCCAGCCTATCGAATATGTCTATGAAAATGACGAAGTTCGTGCTGACATTGTTCCAGTACGATGGCCAGAAAGGCGTCGAGCTCATGCTCGACATCCTACACACAGAGTTCAAACGTTGCATGCAACTTGCCGGTTGCAACACTGTCAAAGACATCACGAGAGCTTCACTCGGCGTAGTGAGGAAAGATGGCCCATTGGCTCGACTTTGATGCATGTCACCGTCTGAAATCTTTGTCAGTTGCGACTAGAGGTCTAGATATGTGCAGGTCACCGAGGACATCCCGTACAGACAACAAGAAGAGTACTCTTTCGCAACACTTCTAGCTCTCCGCAAGAATCTTACTCATCTCAGAAATGCTCTATGCGCTCTCCGAGTGTTGACTCAACCTGTCCGTAGCTGAGGCTGCCCCTTAGAAGCTGATGCGACCTCTTGGAAACTGACACGACTGCTTGAAAGCTGATGCGAGCTCTTGAGAACTGGGGCGACCGCTTAAGTGCTGACATGACCGCTTCGGAACTGACTCGACCTCTTGAAGAGGTCGCCTTAGCTTCCAAGCGGGCGGATCACACCGAGAGTTCCAACTCCGCGCGACGCAATTGTATAGTACCTCCAGATATCACAATGCAATAATTATACATGCAACTATGTGCTCACAAAGATTTGATCTTCATGATAGGGTGTTTCGTATCAAACTACAACGATACAATATCTCCTGGGACAACGAGTATCGATGACTCGACGCTCTTCAGGTTTACCCAATTGAAGCGAAGGCCGAAATGCCGATTCTCGAGTTGAACCCGGGAAGCGTAGTATAGAGGCGTCGATTGGCGTGGTCCAGTTCTCAGGCTCTAGAATTCTGATGACTCTGTCATAAGCTTGTTCACCGACGGGTCGATGGTGCATTGCAGGCCATTCCAGTCCTGGTCTCGCTCGTAGAGACTCGCTGAGCGTACTCGACTCGTCCAAAAGTGTTGCAAATCGTGAATGTAGTCTTGGATTCGCCCCATCAGCTCACGCCCTGCTACATATAATTCTCAATACCCCGTGGTTTGATGTCCGAACCAGAACTCCAGCAGGCACTCCCTAGATTCTTCCTCCCTCTTCCCTCCCTTTCTTCCAGCTTCGGAACATCGGGCAGTGAGCTCTCAAGAACAAGGAGCTTGCTTCCTCTCCACCCAGTAATTGTCAAGAAATCGACAATGACTCCCACTTCGATGGCGTAATTGGTAACGCACTGGTTTCCGACGCCAGAGATTGCGAGTTCGAGTCTCGTTCGAGGTACTTTAATCCTTTTCTTTTTGCTAGGCTTTCGTCTTGGCTCTCATTGATTGGAGCGTGGTTCACCTGTGTTTCTCGCGCTTTTTACTAACAATTACAGTACGTTGCTCGGCTCGCCGGAGGGTGTCATCTTGTTTGTGAAGGCCCAGGCAAGTCTTTGACTCCAATGTCTCTGTTGGCAACGCATGCACTACGCCACGTTGAAGCTCGATGGTCCTTCTCACCGGTCATGCTATGTGCTTGAGGCTCAGAGCCCGTTTCGAATCATTGAGTGATCGCGACAGTATTGCATTTTGTTGACTTTTTGGCACCAATTAGGCAAACCCGCTGTGTGCTTGATCAGCTCTCACGTTGCGAACGTAACAACACACCTGACGTGAAATCTCCATATAAAAGGAGGATAAGAAGCAACAGCACTTTTGATTCAGTCTGAGCTACAGTAGCTACGTTCTCCAGCTAACATAATCATACTTAGCAGCAGCAGAGCTTCGTGGCGCACGCACATCATTCGTGCAGTTCATGAAGCTCGTGTCTTCGTGAAAGGGAGTCAGAAGGATGTCCCGTCTATCCCAGCTTGGTGCCTGCCTGACTGCCAGTAGGACCCAATGCATGCATCGCGAGTAAAAATCAATATCGACCAAAACACCATTTACAAATGCATCTCCGACGATCCGCCTGCTTTGCGGTATTGCAAAAATCAGAAACGGTTCAGATACTGACTGCTGAATCGTCTGATCCTGCTTCTCCTGGACGGACCAGAAGCAGACCCCTCGTCGTCCGACGTTGGCGAATAGGCTGGAGGGGCTTCACCCGGTGGAATGATACTGTTATACGCGGGCGGCGCTTCTTCATCACCGGCGGCGCGCCTCGTATGCATTGGCCTTCGTGGTGTATAGACGATGCCTTCGCTCTCGGCCCGCTCAATCTCCTCGATATGCCTCGCCCATATGCTGACGAAAGGTGTTGTCCCTCGTGAGTTGCTCGTACCACCAGCCATAGGTGGCGAGGGCGATCTTGTAGGATCCATCGCGCGCTGCTCCTCCCTCCTTGCGTCTTCAGCCTCCAACCTCGCCTCCTCGGCTTTATCGTATGCCACTTCGCGATCGATGTCAGTCGAAGGTGTACTTGAGCTGCTGGCGCTGCTGTCTCGTCGCTGTCTGACAAAGTCGGAGATGAACCGTTCCCGTTCTCGCGACTCCATCACCAAGAAGCGCACCCATTCTGACGAGCTCAATTCATCGGGTTCGATATCGCGCATGCGGAGTTGACTAGCGGCCAGATGTCGTCGCTGAATCGACGCCGGCCTATTGGTGACGGCTTCCACCTGTAGAACACCAAATCCTCCGTTCCGGATGTGAGGTGTGTTGTACATGGCCGGCCGGCGCGGTCTGTTCCGAGCAGGCATCGTGAGTGTGGAGATGGCGATGGGGCGTCGTTCGTCGGAGTAGAGAAACGTGGAGTGGTAGCTCTCAGCGAAGGAAGTGAGTCCACGCATCCGAGGAGTCGGGGGCAGATCGTGGGATAATGACTCGGCCGGAGAGTGATGCCTCCCAAGATTCACAAGAACACCCAAGACGTGCAGCGATGCCCTTCCAAGACTTCAAAGTGGGACTTGAGGATTGCAGCTGTAGCGCGGCTGGCGACGCACACACGGAGGAGTGTCGCGTGGTCGGGATGCGCTAACCGATGTCCAGCAGATATCAGCGGGTGTAGGTGTAGGAGCACCGTAAACAATTCTCCTAGGCTCGCGAGGTCGATCTGTAGCTATCCAGCCCTTCGCCCGCCTCTCGTCCGTCTACACGGAGTAAGTCAACCGGTCATCAGACAGCAGACAGAGGCGCGTGCCGAGTCCAGAAGACGGATGGAAGCTGCAGGTACTCCATTACAGCTCGATGAGCACGTCAAATCAGACGTAATTGCTACCCCTCCGTCTCCACCAACGGTCCAGGTATAGCTACCGCTCTTGTCTGCGCTGCTCCGGGTATTGTTCCGTACACGCAGCTTATCGCCAAGCGAGTGGTTCTTGGTGTTCGCGTGGGCATGGTGAGGTGTGGTCTGACATCCTGGTCCTCCGCTTACGGTTCAGCTGCTTTGGGCGGTCCTCGTCCTCTTCGAATCGTTCTCGACGCTATAAGATGGGGGGTGTAGTGGAGACTTCGCGCGGAAGTATGATGTAAGCTGAGTTCCCATCTGCGATGTCGCCGCGAATGGTGGATGGTAGCGTGTCAAGACAAGAATCGTGATGCGGTCCGCGGAGGCTGCGAACTCAGAATGCTGGCACTGTTGGCATCCGGGCGTGATATTGTCTTGGCGACGACATGGGTTTCAACGACATCCTGTCCCTGTGCTCTTTCAGGCAATGCACCCCACGAATCAACCTTAGTCAACATTGGAGGGCGGAGTGATCTCGACACACTGGAAATCGGGTGTTGAGCCGTCCTTCCGTGCAGAAAGGATCGCGACTGGCGGAGAGCCGATCTTGCCCAGTACAGCGCCTGAGCGATTTTCCAACTTCGGCAGCTACAACTCGGATCTGATCAACAAACTATACTACAAGCTTGATCTACAGATTTCCATACGGCGGTATATTCGAGAGGCTCAAAATCCCTCGCGACTTATCCCATTTCCCTCCGCTTACGAGATCTCGTCCGGCGGCCCTGCATACGGTCTTTTGCAGCAGTCAGCCTAATATCTGACATGCATCTCGGTAGCAGCACCTTAACAGCCCAGGCCCAGGTCCTTCGCTTCTCCTTCAGGGAGTACAGCACATCATCTCAATTCGGCGATACTCTCAGCATTTCGAAGCAATACTTCACAGGACTAATTGCCCTTCTGAGAACCAGAGCGATGTTCAGCTTGTGGTTCATCGTGATTTGTTCGGCCCCGAATAACACGAATGTCGAGGTCGATGCCGAACACCGAAGTCGAATGAATGTATAGCCTCGAAAAGGCGTCAGCGCCAGCGGTCCGGTAGCGATGAGCAGCCAACACATTCAAAGACAGAACAGGAAAGAAAATTCCAGTGTCCAAAGAGATCCAATTCTATGTCCTAAAGCCATTTATCCCATAGAAAATCGTGGTCCGTATATCCACGTTCTGTCGTTGTCATTACATCAATGTTCAAATCGAGCACATACTGTCCCGCAGTTGCCCAAAGCATCATCTCCTCCTAGCTCATGATGGCATAGAAGACGCTTAA
>JAASLG010000779.1:0-13691 GCA_013365235.1 Cercospora sesami
CCCATGGCCCAACAACTTCTTCGGCGCCAAGGGGTTCTCGAGGGGCCACAAACCAGTATCCGGGACTGAGCAGCTCTTCATGATAGATGTTGACCTTCCACCTTGGCGGCTTGAGATCTGGTCTCTGGGGGTTGTCAGTAATATGATTGAGGAATACAACAAGTTTGTCTGATTTACAGTCACGAAATGGAAGAGACCAGGGTCATCCTTTTTTGAAGTTGCACTGGCAAGGGAAAATGTTGAAGCCCAGGAAGAAATGCACAAGGCGTTGGACAAAATTGTAGCACTCCTCATGCTTTTCATGCGGACCAGTGGGGATTCAGAACGAAAGTATTTACTCTTCTGCATCAATGGTTCAATCGATGGTCCACACTCGTCTCCTGGAAGCCGAGACTCTTGGTCATCTTGTGACGCGTAGCAGCATATAAACTCCAGGCTGGGCTCTGCCAGGGCGGACACTGAGGGCCAAAATGTGGCCGTATCCACATCAGAAACCCTTTCTGGAGAGAGTAGATGCAGGATGTATCGCGTCCAGCTGATGATACTTCATCTGTCGTCGTCCTTAGGAGCTGGATCGGTGTTTTAAAGTCAAGCCCTTGCGCCAAGCTGCGACTGGGCGTAGTGTCGTCAGTCCCCACTTACAATAGGAGGTAGGTGTGGCACCCAGCAGGTGATGCTGCGGGAGCATTGGTATTCTTCTTCGGACGGCAGACGGTAGGGGCTCTTGGTGATCGCATGTTCACGAATCGCAAGAAGCGCCTGTCGTGCCCACATTTGGTGCCCAGCGTGCTTGTGGGAACGACAGAAGGCAGACACGGTGGAGCACATCACGGCGCGTGGTTCTGCGGAAGATACCGGCCACTCAGCACGGATGATGTTATGCGTTTGAGGATACCTTCCCTCAATGATGAGGTGAGCGCGGATGTTGAATTGCAATGAGCAGACCTGTCGTCTCTCCTGTCGGTGTGGGCTGATGGTGATGGCGAACTTGCCATCGCATCCAGTGCTCATGTGCCAATTGCGATCAGCAATTTGCGACTGCTGGTGTCCTCCACTGCCAGCAGTAAAGGCTCGGTGTGATAGTGGGAGGGAGCATGGCTTCTCGGTCACCGTGTTCGCAGTTCACGATGACCGCTTCATGTCGGAGCACGCAAACGCCGGTGGGACCCACACGCGGGGCAGGTTCGCGCGGGACAATGTCCACGACCCTGGATCAGCTTCCAAAATCTTGTCGAATCCATTGACGACGATACATCTTCGATATCGCCCTTTACTCGTGCCAAAACTTTGAAGGACCAATCTCCTCGCAGTCATCATGTCCTCCGATCACGCCTACGAGCTCCTCGCCCTTGAGAACCCACTTCTCGACATCCAGGGTCAAGGGTAAGTTCTCACTTTTCTGAGCTCATCAAATTCTCACTCGAGTGGTCATCTGTTGCCATCTAAGTGAGTGGCTTCATGGACGCTGCTGACTGTATGGAATCAGTGACGACGCCCTTCTCCAACAATATGGCCTCAAGGCCAACGACGCTATCCTCGCTGAGAAGCAGCATTTGACACTCTACGAGGAGCTGATCAAGAACCGCGATGCGAAGCTGTTAGCAGGAGGTGCAGCTCAAAACACAGCGAGAGGAGCTCAGGTAGGTTGATACAAACAGGAAGTCCCATCAGTGGTGACCTGGCTTGGACCGTTGTGCATTGGAACACGTCGGCCGAGCTCCTTATAGAGCGGAGAGGCCGTGCCAAAAGGTATAACAATGATCTTTAGGCTGACAATGCCTTTCATTGGTAGTACCTGCTCAAGCCCGACTCTGTGGTCTTCTTTGGTTGCGTTGGCAAGGACAAGTATGCAGATATTCTGCAGGATGCAAACAAGCAGGCCGGTCTTGCAGTCAGATATCGTTACGATGAGAAGGAGCCAACCGGTCGATGTGGTGTCGTCATCACTGGCCACAACAGGAGCATGGTCACAGACCTTGCTGCAGCCAACGCTTACAAAATCGAGCATCTGGAAGAGAACTGGGCTGTGGCAGAGAAGGCCAAGGCCTACTTTGTTGGCGGTTACCACTTGACGGTCTGCGTCCCGGCAGTCTTGAAACTTGCCGAGGAAGCTGCAAAGACGAACAAGGTGAGTGAGAGACCAGAATCGCACTTTTACAAACGTTGATTGCTAATGGTGGCCTCAGCCTTTCATCCTTTCGCTCTCGGCTCCTTTCATCCCCCAGTTCTTCAAGGATCCTCTTGACCAGACCGCTCCCTACTGGGATTATGTCGTCGGCAACGAGACAGAAGCCATTGCATATGCCGACTCGCACGACTTGAACACCCACGACATCCCGACTATCGCCAAAGCACTCGCCAACCTTCCAAAGAAGAACACACAGCGAAAGCGTGTTGCGATCATTACACAAGGTACCGACCCGACTGTGGTTGCCGTCCAGGATGAAGGCGATGCAAAGAGCTACCCGGTCCACTCCATCGACAAGAAGGAGATTGTTGACACGACAGGTGCCGGTGATGCTTTCGCAGGAGGTTTCGTGGCCGGCATTGTGAAAGGCGAGAAGCTCGAGACCTGCGTCGATATGGGACAGTGGTTGGCGGCACTGAGCCTGCGCGAGCTGGGACCTGCGTATGTTACCAATCCAAACTTCGGTCATAGCTGGCCACTTTCGCTGACGCTACTACAGTTATCCATTCCCAAAGCAGGCGTACGGCGCTTGAGCGTTGATTGTCTATTAGGGAAAGGCCTGGCGTTTCAACAACTTTCAACATGTTTGTCGCAAAAAGTGATACCCATACCACTCACATCCTCCACGACGTGAGATGCAAAGAGTCTGGCATATACAAAACGTAGATTGCGAGAGCGGAAAATCCGGCGCCCGTTTAAGCGGCGAAGTCTTTGTGTTCAGTCTCAATGATGCCACTCTGTACCTCATTCCCGCCGCTTCCTTCACGACCAGATCGCTTCCGTGGCATCGTCAGTGCTCGCGGCCACGGAAGGGGACGGATATCTAGCGATTATCCGTGCTCGGCTTGTTCTTAATACTTGAGATATAGGGCGCATCCACAGCATCCTAAAATGCCGCTATGTGCCATCGAGCTGTTATCCCGGCGGGTTAATATCGTGAGTTGGTCTCATGTGTCGCGCGCAGAGGTCGCGCTCCTCGAAGGTCCAGTCTGTCGAAGTGGGCGATGTGCCGGTTTGAGATCCCTGGCCGAGTCGCTACTGCATACCGGGCTGCTGGAAGAGGTACCCACCACGTCGATTCGTTTCATCCGAGACAGGTGCAGTTCCGAGCCCTCATCGTGGCAGTGCAGGCGGTGCGGCAAGACGAGGCACGGAGCAGATATTTGCGGCCTGGATGATGCGGCGGGGACCTGGTCATCTATGGACATGCTCGGGCAGGCCCTTGACAGATGATAAATGCCCGAAGACATATGCTGTGCTGCCCAGCCGACGTCTGGACGTGCAGCGAGCTGTGACATCGATGCGCAGCCGAAAGCGCCGATCAGAGGCTAAACTGTATCGTGTTAGCGTGCTGAAACTATCGTTTCGTGTGGCCGTCTTAGTCATGAATTGAGATCTGTTTCGTTTCATTCACACAGCAGCCAGAAGCGCATGTCAGTCGACATAGCGCGTATCCGACACCGCCGGCGAGCACCCGGCCGGTGACACGCATGGAGCCGCACGCTGACCACAGGCTACGTTTGCTCGTTTCATCCGGACTCTCGTGATCGGCGCATATTCCAAACACGGCATGGCCCACGTGAGGCAGCACGCTGAGATTTCTGCCCAGAGGCCGGGCGGACGTGTGCCCAAATGCCAGGAATACCGCGCTGGGCGCTGGGGATCGCGTGTGGTCTCCAGGCGCGCGACCAGTAACCGCAGGCCGGCGCAGCGTGGTGGGCGGTGGAGCGCGGCAGAGAGCCAGTCGGAGGCAGCAGCCGGGATCAAACAAACGCTTTCTGCAGGTACGAGGGCTCGACATGCAGCGCTAGAGTGCGTCGACGGCGATGCCAAAAACCTTGTGGCCACGATCGCTCCCCCTCCGCCATGACAGCATGTGTTCGTTCGCAGGGAGCGTCACAGAGGGCAGCGCTGCTGCTGCTGCTGCTGTCCGCGCGACGCGCTGCTGCCGACGCCTGCGGAGTCCATGGAGCACGCATTTGACCTCGCACCCGGAAGTCTAATGCCATGTCAAGCGTGAGACGAGCTCGTCGGCGCGCAAACCTCCCAAAGGCTGCCCCGTCCCCCATAATCTGGCGCTATCACCCGGCCTGGCCTCACCTGCCAGGATCGTCGACGGCACGGTAATCTGGGAGCATCGTGCTGGGGTTGCCGGCGCACGCCCACCCAGAGCAGCACCGGTGCGATGACAGCAGAGAGGGTGCGGTGCTGCGCTGCTATCCTGTCGAGCGGAGTGCCTACACGCCCGGCCAATAACGGCCGTTACAGCACCGCGCTGGCTGACGCCTCTCTTGCGTTATGATCCCTGAGTCCGGGAGGTTGGGTGGCAGCAAACGGCGACGACGATCCTGCGTGCGAGGCGCGACTCTCGCTCTGCAGCCGGCAGCCTCACGGCTCTTATCGCGCACTGCTATACCACCTCTCACAACGGCGGCGGCGGCGCTCCTTTCCTGGTCCGCTGCAGCGCGACAACGTCCGCCGCTCGAGCAGGCGAGTATGAGAGTAGGCCATTCCTCAGCACCCTCGTCGAGCGCGCGGGGCGGCGTCCCTTCTCGTTTGTCTGGCCTCCCCTCCTTCGCCCTGCTGCCCGCTACTGACTACCGGCCGAGCCTCACTTTTGCTCGATCGACGCCGACCGGGCTGTGACACCTCCAGCCCCGCCCATAATCTCCATCGTCCGGCAGACTCTTGCTTCACGTCTCACGCCTTGCGTTTCCGAATTCTAATCGCGAGCAAGGGCACGCGCTCGGCAGTGCTTCCTTGTCCCGTCGTCGACGCAACGACTCAGAAGCCTGACAGCGACAACCTCATCAACCCCGCGCCACGGCCGGCCCTGCTCACGAGATATTCGACTACACTTTGGCTACCCAACCATACTCGTGCATTGTCTGCTTTGCGCGCACCGCCACTCCTTCGGCCTTGCCCACGCTGCGTCCTGCTGTTTCGCTTCGTCGTCGCTCGCTCAAGACCACGCTCGCCTTCAAGACCACTCGCTCCTGCACTGCTCGCTCCTGCTCCTGCCCATTTCCGCGCAATACCGTCCGACATCAGCCAGGCCCGGCTGTCGATGCTGCGCTCGCTCACGCGTGACGGCATCACCTCTCGAGCCGCATTAATCTGCCAACCCAGCTGCCTTGGGCAGCAGCCGGAACAAGCTTCCGCCCTCACGGCCATAACATTCAACTTTTTGCTCTTTGTCTAGGTCACCATCCACACGGACTCTGGCCAACTTCCCGCTGCTGTAAGGCTGCTATCGATTGACAGCTGGACATCGATTGTGCTCTCCGAGCTCGCAATCACGACCACCAGATAGATCTCTTTGCGCCCTCCACTCACCCACCCACTAACCGTCAACCTGGCGACTGTCTATGCATCACCGCCCTTCTCGCCGTTGGCGTCGACGCGGAAAGGGATAGACTACGGGGACCGCCACGATTCTGGGATGGACTACAATGATCCATCACGACGGCAGTACGCGCAACAAAATCCGTATGGTCCGCAGCAGTCGCAAAGCAGTAGCGCCCAGCCCGGCAGCCAGTACAACACGCCGGGCGGATCTGTGGAGCGGTTTCGACAGTCTTCAGGCTATCTTCAGCAGTCTCCACAAGCAGTCGCTCCGCCTGCAAGAGCTAGCAGCGACGCGCAAGTGTATGGCTTCGGACAAAGCTCGCAGTATGGGACTGGAGCGTCCGCCGCAGCACAAACGATGCAATACTCCACAGATATGCAAGGCGCAGATGTACAGAGACAGAGCGATAATTCGCAATATCAGCAATATGGTTCCACCCACATGTACAGCATGGCACAGCCCACGCAGCAATCGACGCAATCGCCTTACGATCCGGTCTCACGATATTCCCAGCGGCCTGGCACTGCTTCCGAGACGCTCGCTTCCCAAATCGCGGCGTCGCAAACGGCAGCAGCACAGTATTACCTTGCAGGACAATCGCTTCCGAGTGCGACAGTGCCCGAAATGGCGCCGCCGCACTTGCCCTCTCAATATCAGGCCTCGGCGTACGCAGCAGCTGGACCTTCGTCCACTTATGCAAGCGCAATGATGGATCCCACGCAGTCTGGCGCATACTCGTACGCTGCTACGACGCAATACACCCCGAGCTCCGCACAATCTGTAGATCAGGCATTCGCCAATTACCAAAACCAGATCCGCACACTTTTTACGAATGTACGAGAGGGATCATTACGCGAAGTCGGCGGCCTATTGATGGACGTTTCGCTCTATCTGCTTGGTAACGCTGAAGCGTTAGGTAAGTGAACCGCATCACCTCTTTGCGTGCTTAAGCTGAGCTAATTGCAGCCGCAGGGTTGACGCGTGACGACGATAATCTGCATGACGAACGGATACGACTCTGGGATGAGTTCAACCGCGCATGGCTCGTGACGCTAGAGAAGCAGCGCGAGCTCACTCAAGAATATATCCGGAATCAGGGACTACGTGAGCCTCAATCGATTATGAGCGCTCAGATACTTGAGCACCTATCACGCGAGCTGGTCCGCCTCTGTGATAGCGTAGAGAAGCATGGCTTGGTGGACTATCAGATGGGCGTGGCAGAAGAAGAGATCATGGACTGTGGGTTTCCTTGACACTTTGCCATACCCGCAATGCGGAAGCTGACGCGCCTCGCAGTACTCATAGAGTGCCTGAATGTGCTGGACCCGGAGAATGCCGCTGCCGGCGCAGAAATGTCAGTGTCTGCCTCACGAGATCGATAGCCTTGCACGGCTCGACCACTGTTGCCGCCAACCTCCGACCGGCTACATTTGACGGTACCCGCCTGGGCTCAGCACGACCAGCACAGTGCCTGGTTCTGCGCTGCACAGCGTGCGCACCGCGACACCCTCAGCTTACTGCTGGAAGCTCGCATGTAAAACGTTGCTCCGTTGTGCACGCCACACTACTGTACAAGTGTTTCCTACAAGATACCACTATTATTTAAGTGGGCAGTCCTTTTACAACGCACTCGATGTTCGCATGAAGAGATGACTAATAGTAGTTTCATATCGAAGATGGAGGAGATTTAGAACTTTTGACGCGACAGCGAAACGATGCAGAGAGTTCCGGGAAATGGCTCTGGCTGGCCCAGAGGTCACCTGGTTTGCTGTAATGACAACGAGAGCATGGATGCAATGTAAATAATACCCAAAGCCACGGCACAGTTGCGCTTGCGCCGTGTAACGTGTTCGCTCCTCCTTGCAGACCTGATTGGGATGACACCGCGCTTAGCTGGTGGCTGGGAGCGACTAGGATCTCGAATCCTTTCTCATGGCTGGTCCATTCAGGGATCATGGAATTGGCATTGCTTTTTGCGCTCCTGACAGCACCAGCACACACCATGCGGCGTTTTATGGGAGAACGCCACTCTGGAATTTTGCAGCCTGTCGATGGACGAGGGTGTATGCAGGTATTTTATGCCGCATCACAGCGCAACAACCGGGTGACAGTGGGATTGACTTTTCCCAGGGAGCATCATCCATGATATATGACACCTGCAAGGGCCAGTTGCCGTGTGTCCAGAAAGCCGTAACAAGCTTGTCTGTTTGGAAATTCCACCCCACCGTGCCCTCAGAATCAAGTACCGCCGGTGGTCCGCCCTTCCTTCATTGAAGAAACATGGGGTGATACTTGGTCGAGAGCAATTATGAGGCTTTCGGGACCGACTTCGTCAAGTCATTGTCCGCTCACAGCAATACAATAGCCCTAACTCGAATACCCCAAGCACAGCTCTCTTAGCTCGCGGTTCCTTTCGGAGACAAGGAGGACATGTACAAAAGCAGAATTGACACCACAAAAGAAAAGTACTTCACAATCCCGACGATGTTCGGCATTCTCATCCCGACGTCACCTGGTTGTCATATTGGCAGGGGCGACAGACTTTATGGAAAAACCGTCCCGTCTTGTCAGTCTCACGCCGCGAATAGCGATGCTTCCTTGCCACATTGTCAGCTCAACGCCAGTTTCCCGCGACTTAGCGATTTCCGTTTCGGTCATGCTGGTTTACTGGGCATTCTCTGGCCCATGGCCTCGGGATTTCTTACGAATGTCAGCGAGGAGGCGCAGAGGGAAAAGGAGATGGTGCTGTTCTGATGATGAAATTGATACCATGTTGCTGAAGCAGATATCATAGGAGCCACGAGAGGAAGTAATTGGAAGCAAGTCCAGACAATACGAAACCTTGGTGCATCGATTGCCTCTGGGGCGTTGATGCGCTGGGGAGTGGTGATTATTGTTGCCGAGCAAAACAAAAAAGCTACCCTGTTAAAGACAAAAGGTGCCTTGTCGCAGCTTGAGAAGAGACCTTGTCGCGACAGTGGATTACCTCGCAGCTTGTCGATCACATCGTCTTCACGATCGCTTTGAATCTTAACCTTCATGGCGGCGAAACAGATACTGTAGAGAAAAGTCGTGTCATTGCTGCAGTCGTTGATTACTTATCATGTACGTATCCTCATTCCTTCGTCAAACACAATCGATTATTGTTGTTGACATCTTGCCAAAAATTCCGTCGTCATCGAAATTAAAGTCCAGTTCTGTCCCATTGGCCTGGAACTATTGCAATCATCTCGTTTCCGTATCCTCAAAGCGAGGAACGCCTCGATGCGAAAAGAAAAGCCACGTGCAGGAAGGCGTCAAGCACTGCAGGTAGAATCCAATGCCTCTTCAACGAGGACCATCTCAGCTCAGAACGAAACCGCAGAAGCCTCCAAGTACCGCAAGCAGAGTTCGATGGCCAGACATCCTACTTTCTGCCAAAAAGATGTTTAATTCCCTTCTTCTTGCGTGGCTCATCATTTTGCCTTGACTGATGTGTCTCCAGGTGCTCTCCTCGATTCGTCGAAGGCGTACTCTCAGTCCGAACGACTTCCTCATACGGCGGTGGTGTTGCCTCATCATCTTCCACAAGATCATCGCTCGCCACAGAAGAGTGGCGAATAATCTGATTGCTGTCGGTGTGACTAAGTCGCCTTCCAGTCTCCTCGACGAGCTCCCTATACCTCGTATCATCATGCTCCTTCTTCAGTCTCTTCTTCTCTTTACTCTTCTCGACCCTTTCCGCGATCATTGCGCCTCCCAGAACGATCAATACGGCTGCCATATTCCCAGGCCTCGGTTGATATTGCACTGTAGAAGACGAAGTCTCGCACGTGCAGGATTCCAAGTATAGATGTCGTTGGTCGTTTCCAAGATATTTGAGTGCTCAAGGCTCCACGATCAGAATATGGCTTTCAGTCACGACTGTAAAGAGATACGATGCAAGCGATGTCGTTGATCGAAGCTATTCGCTAGCCGAGATGATCTGCATCATGCATTCTTTGTTTTTGCCCCCAGGCGGCGCCACTCTGCCGAGCGCACCTCGTCGCCACCTTCTCCACGCCATCGAAAGAACCGCGACGTGCATATAGATGTGGATCTGAAGACGGTGAAAGATGGGTATCGAGTTGTAGTGCAAGTGCAGGTATCCGGCAGTACAGCATCTGACACGAGCGGGCCAGCGATTCGTGGGCCAGCTTGAAGAAGACCAAGCTCCGAATTCTCCGGGCAGCCACGTCTTCGGCTCTACGCTACCGTGGCGTCGTCTTTCACTAGGAGGTAGGTATATTGCTTTCACAAGAACAATTCGGGTGCCTGGGCATAAGTTGATGAGTATACTGTGCACAGGTAGACCTAAAGTAGAGAGTCCACATCATCAGGTCGCCTGCAGCTTATTCTGTTCGATTTCCTTGATAATTGAAATCACTTGCTGTGATGCTGCGCTTGCCGCATAATTCACGAATTAACGCGACTATCGGAGCGGTAGATATGAGAAACAAAGTGAGCCCGAGAGGATGCTCAAGTGAGCGAGGTCAAGATGAATGGCATTGTATGCATCCATGTCAAACCACTATTCGTTCGTGTTTGACTTGCGCTTGCCAATTAAGTCGTCAAGCTTCAGCCCACCTCGCATCCAGCTTGTGACTTTTGCAAGAGAGTATGCAATCCTAACAACATCCAGTCACAAAAAAGTAGTGAAGTGATGAGGATGGTGCCCCTCTTTCCCGCGATCCTGTTCCGTGCCTACACAAGGAGAGAACGCCGCCATCTGCACAAGACTCGGTTCTCCGTACGCCCGCTTTATGATAACCCCAGTCGCTCAATACCCATTGTCAAAAAGATTAGATGATATCCTACTCCGTCCCGATCTGCGTCGGCAAGAAAATGCGGCATCGCTGTGAGGTGTTGTGATGTGCTCTTATGGCTCCGTACGATTCATGCGTGTCGTTTCGCCAGCTTTTCAGTCATATTTTGTGTTCGTTAGAAGAAGTGGGTGTGTGGTTTCGACAACTCGTGCACTTCCATCTCCTGAGATTAGGTTAGCACTGACACGTAATCGTGCGGAGAACTTCATGAGACTTACCATCTTGAAGGTATTGAGTTCCTCCTTGATCTGCTGTGCGAGCATGGGCGTAAGTCGATTGCAAGTGGCGATCTCGCCTCTGCGGTCATACTCGGTGCTGGACCACACGTCGTGAAACTGTATTCGTGGACTGAAGCTTATATTTCGTGACCCGTTAGGCGTGTTGGGCATGCTCTTAGCCATGGAAGCAAGGCGTGGGCTGAAGTAGTCGCCATTCGCCGCATTCTTCATGGAGTCGTTGCGACTGCCGTCCTTGGGTGTGCTCGGCATGCTGGAGGATGGACTTTCCGAGTTGTTCTGGGCGTCGGTTGGCTTGATCACTGGAGAAGCAGTGGGAGAGGCAGTGCCTGAGCGCTTCAGGATACCCTTCTTCACTGCGGCTAGCACTTCAGCGCGGTCTTTATCGCTGCCCACGATGCTGCGGCGCGAAAAGGAGTCCGACCGGTCTCCAGATCCCCGCGTAGACGATGCGCCAATGTTGTTCGCAGCGTCGATGGAATTGCGCTCCAACTTCGGGAAGCCTGTAATCCCGTGTTTATCCGCGGGATGTGCATCCACATTCACCTTTTGTCGCTCAGCTTCCACGCTAACCATGGACACTTGCGCAACGCTAGGCTGGGCTTGAGTCGATACTGGTCCGTCAGCTGCTGGTACGCCGATGACCGACTTCGGCCGAAATAGGCCCTTGATGCTCCTAGCACTCTTCTTGGCCCCTCTACCCATCTTGCGCAACATCATAGATGCCGAGGATGCGGTCGAAGAGATCGAAATGTTGTCAGTTGAGCCAGTCAAGGCCACCGACGTGTTGGCATATATGCTGTTACCGAGACCAGCGGCTTCCTGCTTGCGAGCGATCTCCTGCTGTTCGGCGTCAAGCTCATCATCGATATGCTGTTGATGCTGCATTCTCGTTTGCTGGGCGTGGTGAGCAGCGGCGTGAGCAGCATCGCTGTTCTCTGCTGCGCTACGTCGAAGCTCTTGTGCGCTGCCAAATGAGAAGGCACGTCGCAGACGTGATTTCATGCCCTTGTTGAGGTCCTTATCCGACACGGCAGCCAGCTGCTGGGCCGCGGCGGACTGTGCCTGAGCGTGCGCTTGAACGCCAGCTTGCGCTGCCGCAGCGTACGTCTTAGGCTTGGGCGCAGCGCTTGCGGACGAAGACTCTGTCTCGGGTTCCTTGGAGAGTGGCGAAGGCGCCCTCGCACGCTTGCCGGCTTCGGAAGACGTTCCAGGGGTCACGGCCTTCAGTCCCTCTGGTCGGAGACCACTTGCGTTCTTAGCACCATCTTGTGTTACTCCTTCGAGTCTCCTATTTGATGCCGAGCTTTCGTCACTTCCCGATCGCGTATGCGATGATACTGGGCGTATTGTGGTCGCCACTGACGAGCTGGCTCCATGTGACGGCGCGGGTCCTTGAGCGCCAGCGCCCGTGTGCGACACGGTGTCAATGGTGTTCATGCTGCGTCTCCTATAACGCTTTGCCAATTCTGCACTGCCCGTTTTCACTGCAATGTCATCTTGGCTCTCTCTGCGCTGAACAGGCTGCGAAACTGGTGCTTCTGCGGCAGTATCGGCACTGTTGGATGTGGATGGTCCGGCAGACGTCGTATTTGGCTGTGTCGTAGCCTTTGGTGTGCTGGTGCCGGACTCAGTCCGCTGTCCGGCTCGACGATATCGACCGGGTGACGGCTTCGCAGGTTGTTCGAAAGTGGTGAGCGATAAATCAGGCACGCTCGACGAGAGATTAATCAAAGACGAGTTTTTCGACCCAATCACCGAGTCGTCCTTCGCCGACGGCTGCGAGGATGTATCTGATGATGTGGTCGAAGAGTTCGACACGGACTGGGTGTGCGTGTGTGCAGGCTTTTGACCGATAATGCCATGTGATATCGCCGATTGAGAGACGCTGCGGGTCTCCTGCCGCAGATTCGGTGTGCTCTGGAAGGCATAAGGCTGCACGGGAGCAGCGGCGGTGCTCCGATAACTGCCATTTTGTCCATTGTGCATGCTTCGGGTCTGTTGCCCTTGCCGAGGAGAAGAAGAGTATTGTTGAGACGAGCCGTTGAACGCGTCTGAGGATGAAGGTCGAGAATGCAGCATCGTAATGGTGCTGGAAGGTGAAGAAAGTGGCGAGAGTACCTCAGCCATCTGATCGGCCGTGATGACAGCCGGCTGTGTTCGTTGGTGAAGTCGGCGGTGGTCGAAGGATCAATGGGTCGAATCGCGGCTTGGCGGAGATGTAAAGGCTAAGTATACGGTCTAAGCCGGCCAGCAGTCAGTATTGGGCGGATAAGCGGTGCTCGCGATGATAGGGGGCGCTGTTGATGGTCGTGTGGACGTGGAGTTGGCAGCAAAGGAGCGTGCGCGGATGGTGAATGCAGCGGCAATGGGTGCAACAACGGCGCCCCTATCGCCCGATCGGCGTCGTGTGGGACGCGGGAGAGCGGCGAAGACGAGTCGTCGGCGATGCTCGTCGGCGGCCGCGTGGTGTCGAGCGGTGTGTGCTCGCCTGGACGGGTGGGCGTGCGAGTGCAGTGGGAGAGGCAAAGGGGATGTTCGCGCAGAAGCAGCAGCGAATGCAGACGTACCTTCTCGCACGAGCGGTCGGCGGTGGCGGGCAGGAAGTTGGTCGACGGGGTCCCGAGCGGGACTGGAGCGATCTCTAGACACGCATGGAGGCAGCGGCTACCCAGACTGCCCGGTGCAGCGTGCTGTGGTGGTGTTGGAGAAAGAGTAGTCGTGTCGTCGGTCGGGAGAAGGGGAGTGGCTCCGCTGGGATCGGGAGCTGGAGCAAGTGGAATGTGTACAATATCCAGCCAGGCGCGCCGGCGAAGAAGCAGTGGTACAAGGCGCGCGGGTTCAACGGTCGAACAAAGAATACAAGGCAAGAGAAGGATAAGCGGCGAGGAGATGTCGGTGGGTGTGCAGTGGGAGTTCTCGTCAGGAGGAGCAGAGGCAGAGGCAGAGACAGAGACAGCGACAAAGCCACGGGAGCGCTGCCAGCCCGTGCGGCCAATCACGCCGCGCCGTGCGGTCGAAGGCAGTCTGCGCGGTGGTCAACGTCCCCATCGCGCTGCTGCCCGCCTGCATGA
>JAASLG010000780.1:0-15906 GCA_013365235.1 Cercospora sesami
ATCTTGACAAGGCAACAGGTCCGCGGGAGCACAAAGAACTATCTATCATGCAAGACCAATTTCGCGAACAGCTGCCTCCGTGGCGTTGCCAGGCAAACTCGAAGCACAACGAACGCGCTAGCCCGTCGTCCTCGCCTTCGCGCCGTCCTATCGTTCATGTGATCACCGTTGCGCTCTTGCATTGTTTGTCACAGAGCCAAGCCGCCCAGGTACTCCATGCGCCGCAAGTTGAGCTTGGAACCCAGTCTCAGTCCATGATCTACGCCCGACTGGATCTGCTTCAGACGACTCTGCCTTCTGTGTCGGGCGGCAACTGCTCTGGACGCGGTAGGATGTCCGCAGAGCTAGCCGTAGTCCTTCTCGGCAAGCCTCATTACACTGCAGGAGTATCGCCATGTCTGACTAGTAGGTTGCGGCTATAAAGGCCTGCTACATACTTCCCTCTACTTCACAAGACCACGGCCTCTGCGATCTCGAGAATCGTCTTCGGTTGAAGCTTCTTCACTTCTGTCTCTCCTTCATACGTTTTCTTCCCTCTGGTAGGGTTTGTCACTCCTTCAATATCATTTGATTCTTGGACATTACAGCTTCAATCGTCGACGCATTCGACTCCTCGCGCATTCGCTTTCCAATCGACAGCTCTTGAAACATCGCTTCCAATATGCATTTCTCACTCCTTACCGCGGCGACTTGGATCGCCTATGCCAGTGGCGCAGCAGTGGACCTGCTCAAGCGGGACACCCCACTGACTGTTGTGCTGACCTCGCTGGGCGACAGTAAGGTCAAGGCTTCTGTCACCAACAATGACGCTCGTGGCTACAATCTGTTCTACAGGGGTACATTTCTGGATGGAGATTCGCCAGTCGACAAGTTCACTGTCAACGGGCCAGGTAAGACGTGACAATGAAATCCATTTTGATCTCACCACTGACACACAACAGCCTCCCGTGCAGCATTCAACGGAATTCTGCTCCGCATGGCCACAACTAACCTCGAGGCCACCCATTTTGTGCCCATTGAGCCAGGTCAGACCATTTCGACCGAAGTGGATGTCGCTGAGCTTTACGGTAATTGCACAAATGACCCTCTCAGACCGGCTAGACACTGACAATTGGCAGACGTCGAGAATACAGATGAATACACTGTTCGGGCCACTGGATCCATGCCCTACGCTGATCTCAACAGCACGACACTTTCTGGAGAGTCTGTAGCCTTTTCGAGCAACACTCTCACCCTGGACATAGATGGCGACAAAGCAAAAGCAATCCCATACCTTGCTCACAAGATCGCTCACAAGCGAACTGAGCTCGACACCCGAGGCTGTTCTCGAGAACGAGGAGCTGCTCTGCAGACCGCTCTTTCCAACTGTGCCGATCTTGCCAACAATGCCGCCTCTGCAGCGCAGGCTGGCCATAAGATGCAAGAATACTTCAAATCTTCCTCGAGCTCTGTGATTCGCACTGTGGCCGCCCGTTTCAAGGCTGTCGCTGATGAGTGTGCGACTACCAATAGCGGCGTTACCCAGTCATCTTGCGAAGACGAGTACGGCGCCTGCCAATCGGGTGTGATCGCGTATACTTTGCCATCGCAGAACTACATTGCCTACTGTGACATCTTCTACGATGACCTCCAGGCAATCTCAAAGCGATGCCACGGCCAAGACCGAGCAACTACAGTGCTCCACGAGAAAACTCATGTGAGTGAAGCCGTGGGAAACCATCCCAAGACAAGCGACATTTGTCTGTGACCTCCTCGTCCTTTTTACTGACATTATCAAAAGGCCCCCAAAGTCTACAGCCCTGGAACCGATGATTATGCTTATGGATATTCTGCATCCAGGGCTCTATCCTCTCAGCAGGCCGTCAACAACGCGGATACATACGCTCTCTACGCCAACGCCTTGTACGCAGGCTGCTGATACGAGTACAGCCAACACTGCGGACGTGCGCTTGACCTCGTCGGCACATTGCACGACAGCTGGGCCTGAGGAACGGCGTGATAAAGCCATGGCGGTCTCCGGCCGGCGTCATATAGACTTTACTCCAGCATGTAGTGAATGAGTTATGAAGCATCTGCATGACCAAGTCCCACTCAGCAATGTGTCTCTTATTTCTCCAACTAATGGAGTTCCAGCGAGCCATTGATTCATCGGCTCCGAAATCAACAGCATAAGCTTCGAGAGGCTGAGAATAAACTTCAACGTTTCTCCGAGGTACAAGGGCCATGACGCTTGAACTTTCAAGCTACCCATCCCAAAACGATCATACCCGGCGGCACAACAAAATAATTGCCATGATGGCTTGCGCAGATCTCGGCAAAAGTCCCATGTGATAACGCCAAAATGCTGGTGAAGTAGTCTACATCTCCTCTCTATACCACGCGCTTTGATCACCCGTCTATCCTGTTTCGGAAACTCTCGTGAACATGGTCTTCAAACAAGAAGTTGAGCTTGACTTTCCAGGCAAGGACTTGATTTCGTGGTACTTTGACAATCCTCGAGTGAAGGAAGACAAGCAGATCTACATTGATGCGGACAATACCAAAAGGCATTATACTTTTGCTCAGGCCAGAAGTACGATACGCAAGCTTGCCGCTGGGTTTCGAAAGGCTGGGCTGAAGAAAGGTGATACTGTGTGCGTGCACAGCTTCAATGATGTATGTCAAGGACTAACTTTCTACCTCTGCTGGATCCACCTTTCTGACCTTGAGCTTTAGATCAACTACTCCATCTTGGCCAACGGCATCATAGCAGCTGGAGGGATCTTCGCTGGCACGAATCCATCCTACCAACCGTACGAGCTCGCCCACGCGATCAAAGCGGCACACATCAAATTCCTCATAGTCGAGCCCGAAATTCTGAAACACGCACTCAAGGCAGCAGACGATTCTGGATCAATATCGAGAGATCGTATCCTGACATTCGACAATCGAGATGGGCAGAAGGTGCCAAATGGCTTCAAGTCATGGCGGACACTTCTCGAACATGGTGAAGAAGACTGGGAGCGATTCGATGATGTTGAAGTTTCGAAGAAGACAACAGCAGCTAGAATGTTCAGCTCCGGGACAACAGGACTTCCCAAGGCCGCTATGCTGACGCATTACAACCTAATTGCACAGCACATCCAGATCAATGATTGGAAACCAAAACCTTACCAGGTGAGCCAGACTCAATCTCTGTTCCTTACTGCAGAAACTGATCCAACTCAACAGATCAAACGCCTCCAATGTACGCCCATGTTCCACGTCGCGACAGCTCCATGCACACACTTCAGCCCGCTGAACAATGGCGTGGACACGTACATCATGCGTCGATTCGATCTCGAAGCTTTTCTCAAGTATATTGAGAAGTACCAGATCACGGACTGTGCGACTGTGCCGCCCATGGTATTGCAGATCATCAACTCCGACTTGACGAAGAAGTATTCAATGAAGAGTATCAAGTTCGCAACTTGTGGTGCAGCCCCCTTGGAAAAGACCCAACAAGCGAAATTCCAAGCTCTGCTGGCAAAGGACGCACCATTTACGCAAGTCTGGGGCATGACTGAGACGGTACGTTGTCCGGCTCTTATCTACAGATCGAGCTGGAAGCACATACTGACTTGTTCCCTATCCAGAGCTGCATCTGCACCAACTTCCCCTACCCCGAAGACGACGACACCGGAAGCTGCGGCCGTCCTGTCCCAGGCGTAGAGTTGAAAATCGTAGATATCGCTGACCCCAACAAAGAAATTACCGATTACGATGTTCGTGGTGAAGTGTGCATAAGAGGTGTCACGGTGATCCCAGGCTACTTGGACGAGAAGGCGACGGCCGACAGCTGGGATAAGGATGGCTTCTTCCATACAGGAGATATCGCATACTGTGCGAAAGAGACAGGAAAGTGGTATATCGTCGATCGCAAGAAAGAATTGATCAAAGTGCGAGGTTTCCAAGTTGCACCACCGGAATTGGAAGCTGTGTTGCTGGATCATCCAGGGATATCAGACGCAGGTGTCATCGGTGTGAAGAGGGATAAGAACGATGACTCCGAATATCCGCGAGCATATGTGGTGAGGAAGAGTAACGAAGAGGGTAAAAATTTGGATGCAAAAGCTATCATCGAGTTCATGGGTTCGCGGCTCGCGAAATTCAAGCGTCCGGATGGAGGTGTGGTGTTCCTGGATGAAATCGTAAGTTCATGCCATTATTGTGACATATCGGAACATACTGACTTTGCGTAGCCTAAGAATCCAAGCGGCAAGATCTTGAAGAAGGTTCTACGTGAAATGGCGGCAGACGAAATGAAGAAAGAGAAGCAGACGTCCAAATTATGAGCACTCCTGAGAACGCTGGTTCAGGTATGCATTTCTGGGAGGGGAAGCAGCCTGTATACTAGCATATGCTTCGAATCACCTCATCTGGACGATCTTGTGTCCGGATCTTTCTCTACTTGATGGTCCATGTCTGAGGCGCGATGTAGGCAGAAGACTGTTGGCCAGCATCCATGGTCTATAGGTATCATGGCATGTTGTGCCAAAAGTATTTTGTCAGCACTCCCTGGTCACGATATGCATCTCCAAATTCTCATGCGCGGGGCGGTCCAGTAGGCGTGGTGCTGCTGAGAATCATCGCTCTTCCAGATACCTGACCGCTGCGCGACACACGTCTATCCTTCGAGACCCAACCACTCTCCGGGTCCTCTCATACACCAGTGGCAGCCAGGCTATTCCCCGGACCTCTTATCCCAGTGTGTCTGTAGCAGACCCAAACGCCATCGGTAGAGCGCCTCCGCCAATGTAATATGCTCACACTTTCACGATTGAACGTGATGTCGTCCGCATCGCACCCTCTCATCGTCAGCCACACCTCAGCCGAGTTGGAGCCTTTCAGCAGGCTGACGCTGACATTCGTAGCGTTGACTTTCCACCCCGGATTGTCTTTCCTGAATTGCACAATCTGTTGCAGATGTTCCGCGAGATTGGCAGCCGGAGGCAACGGACATTCGTGAACCGACGCGTTGACCATCTCGAAGTCGGAAGCGACGTGTTGGAAGAGGATAGGGTCGAAGCCGTGGCTCGTGGTGTGCGCTTCCATGACTGCTATGGAGAGCCATTCGAGGTACTCGCTTGTGGAGCTGAACTTCTTGTTCGGCGGTTCGTATGGACTGCTTGTGGCCGTCCCAGTCGACTGAGTCTCCTCGGTACTAGCCATCTATACCGTGAGTTTCATCGTGCATTGTCGCCAGGAGTCGAGCTGAACGAGCTGAAGAAAGACACAGAGGATCGCTTGCTGATCTGCCCGATGTCATCCGATTCGGTGTCCATGGCTCTAATTGAAAATCGGTTCACAGACAAACGCTTCGCATCGAGCGAACATCGTTCACAGCTCTCGAGGCGTCATATTCATGGCCATGCAGAAGGAGGTGCGATGTCGAGACACAGCCGGAGGTGACGGCCGACCCTGCCACGCCTGCCAGACAAGCCATCTCGTGCCGGCGAGCGTGCGGCCGAGACAGTTCCACCAACCAAAGCTTCGGTTGGGGTGACAGCATACCTGCACCTCACGATGTTCGTTCATATATTTCTCGGTAAGTTGTTGTCTGTAATTTGTTCGCCATTTACTAGTTCTGCAACGAACACAATCACAAATTCAAAATGTCTATGACACTCGAGGACGCGAATGCCACTCCACGGCAGCCAAAGCCCTTCCCAAACATTCCAGATAATGTGCTGCAGCAATTCAGCATGAAGGGCAAAGTTGCTGCCATCACTGGTGCTTCTGCAGGTATTGGGTGGGCTGCTGCTGAGGCTATCGCTGAAGCAGGTGGCGACGTTGCTCTCCTCTACAATTCGAACGACGAAGCAATCTCAAAAGGCGCCAAGCTTGCCGAACTGCACGGCATTCGGGCCAAGGCATACCAGCTAGAAGTGTCAGGCTCTGATCGTGTTGACAAGGTCGTTGAACAAATACTTGCAGACTTTGGAAGACTCGATGTCTTTGTTGCAAATGCAGGAATGGCTATTTCGAAGCCACTTCTCGAGACCACTGATGAGGAGTACAGGAAGCAAATGGAAGTGAACAGTAAGTGTCGAGAATGCTGCGCAAATTGTACGTCTCGTTAACATGATTAGCCGATGGTGTCGTGTGGCAGGCTCGCGCTGCAGGTCAGGTATTCAAGAAGCAAGGATTTGGCAACCTCATCATCACAGCCAGTATCTCAGCACACATCGTCAATGTGCCTGTTGATCAGCCAGTAAGCACGGAGACCCTCGGACCATGGACATGCAGCTGACGTTGATAGGTCTACAATGCAACAAAAGCCGCCATCAGGCATCTCGGCAGGTCTCTCGCTCGAGAATGGCGGGACTTCGCTCGGGTCAACATCGTCTCGCCCGGCTTCTTCGATACAAAGATGGGTGCTGCACCGAAAGTGCAGAGCGAGGCTTACAGAATGACGCCGCTTGGTCGACAAGGTCATGTCCGAGAGATCAAAGGCTTGTATCTCTACCTGGCTTCGGATGCTAGCTCTTACCAGACTGGAAGTGATACAATTATCGATGGTGGCTATACGCTGCCCTAGAGCCAGAGGCACCTCAAAAATGGAAAATCAAATACTCGTTCCAGATACCAGCGAAAGTGTTTCTGCGAAATGTTCGGCATCAGTGCTCATACGAGCTGTCTGGAACACTTCACCAAAGCTTCCCAAATGCGGGCATATTTGTTCGTATCTACTCGTCTGGTGAATCTTGAGCCCGAAGTGTTCTCATATTGTGTCCGGTCGCCCGAGGTGAATACGTTGCTGTTCAGAACCACGCCACAGCGAACTGCATGCTCAAGCACACTTCATGGTGTATGAAGCTATAGGAAGTGGGTTCCAATGATGGTGGAGCAACGGACACCGCCATCCCCATGCAGCAGGGGCCATCAGTGGGTCCCATGTTGGGCCGGGATTGGCTGGGCATCATGCACGGTGACACAAAATTTGGAACCCATCCTGCGAACCAATGTCTGCAACAACCGCGATCTCAAAGTTTCGATGTAGCTGAACTCGAGTCGAAATTTTGCTACATCTTTCGCGCGGGAAAGCACAAGATGACTGCAATGGTAAAATCGGCAGCTGGCCAGCCGACCGAGTCGACACCTCTTCTCCACGGTGACCACGCTCACATTAATGGCAACTGCAGCGAAGAGAACCTCGCCACCAGCAAAGACAATGAGGAAATTGTAATCGAGGAGGTTTCTTTGAGAACGGAGGCGTCAATCCTGGTCAGGTACTCAGGTCCGCTGGTGATCACGTACTTCTTGCAATATGCCTACCAAGTCATCATCATTGTGGTCGCGGCGCAGCTTTCCACCGAGGAAATAGCTGGAGTTTCGTTGGGTATAACAACGGCGAACATTACTGGTTTCGCTGTCTTTGAGTATTGAACTATTTGACCTTTAAGCTTGAACACTTGCTAATGATAATCCAGAGGCATGGCAACTGCACTCGACACCCTGTGCTCACAGGCTTATGGCTCTTCAAGTCTTGCTGACGTCGGCTTATATACCATCCGCGCGACCATACTTGTGCACCTGGTTGCAGTGATACCCATAGGAACCTTCTGGCTCTTTTCCGGCCCACTCATTGCGGCAATAGTACCTTCTCAGTCGTTGGCTTTGCACGCAAGCAGCTTTTTGAGGTACACATTGATCGGAGTGCCTGGCTTCGTAACATTTGAGAACGGAAAGCGATTCATGCAAGCTCAAGGCGATTTCACTGCAGGAATGATCATCCTCATCCTCTGCCTGCCGATCAACATTGGTCTGACATACCTTCTGGTTTATGTCGCCGATATGCGAGTAGCTGGCGCAGCGCTTTCGGCGTCCCTGACGAACTTTGTAAGACCAATCCTCCTCGCGGCCTATGCTAGATTTGTCAAGCCATCGACTCTGAAATGCTGGCCATCGACCTCTGAGATCAGCTCCGAGTGGCGTAAAGAATGGGGTCTCATTATGCGGCTTGCAATCCCAGGAACTCTGATGACGCTGAGCGAATGGATGTGCTTTGAGATACTAACCTTCGCCACGGCATTTGTGAGCGATGAGGCACTTGCTGCACAAACATTTATCGGAACTATCGCGACGCTGGTCTGGCACGTCCCATTTTCAGCATCCGTGGCATGTTCAACGAGAGTCGGACAGCTGGTCGGTGCGGGAATGACAGGCTCCACACGCAAGGTGATGAAATGGTACGCAGTTGTTTTCCTAATTGCTGGACTGTTCGATGCGCTGCTCGGCACGGGGTTTATCTTCCTCACTCTGCGGTACCTGGTCCACGACGTTAAGGTGGCGCAGATAATCAAGGCAGCCCTCCCATATGCAGCCGTATTCATGATCTGGGATGCGACAGTCAACTGGCCACATAGCATCGGACGAGGATTCGGATGGCAGGATATCGGAGCTTGGTGCACAATGACCATAAATTACCTGTATGCTGTGCCTGTTGCAATTTTCCTCGAGCTTGGGCCGCCAAAGATGGGTATCTCTGGCCTTTGGATCGGATTGGGTTCTGCCCTATTCTTGACCACCGTCATTGAAGCGTTCGCCATATGGAAAAGACTTGCCAAGACAACGGATGGCCGTGTTCTACGATCAGCATCTGATGATGAATCACAGTGATCTGAAGCCTGCTTGTCCTCAATACGAGTCCCTGCGCAACGCTTGCTTTGCGAGGCATCCTCAATAGCTTTTACGGCGGAGAGCTTCACCTTCTACCATAAGAAGCGTACCACCGACTTTGTAGCCGGAAAGTAGCAGACTGTTTCATACGGACACTACAAACGCCCCTCCAAGATCTCAGCAAGCATAAAAGCAAATTCAACTGGAAAGTATGGCGTGTCTGTGCAACAGCTGCGCTTCGGCTTCACATGCCGCCATGGCCATATCCCGCTGGGCTTGCAGAGCCCGCAGAGCCTTCTCCGTACGCATCGCACATCGGCATATCAGCTAAAGGACAATTCGACTGCATTGCTGTCAGCGAGATCGCAACTCCAAATGCGACTCATGGACTTCACTCACTTGTATGCAGATGGCCTGTAGCATGGGCTCTGCACTGGGCGGAACGCTTGCTGGAGGACTACATCTCTTGCCAAAGGTATCCGAAAGCGCTTTGCCAACGGTAGCGACGTCTTCATCGGAAACTCCAAAGCTCGCAGCAGCCAGTCCCACCTGCTGGATGAACCAACCAACGGCAAGATTGTCGAGTTTCATGTATTTGTGTACCTCGTACATCGATGTTTTGCCTGCATAGGGCGAGACGGTGTTGCCAAACTGGGAGCATCCTAGCAGGACGGCGAAGTAAGAGTAAAGGTGGGAAATCAAAATGCTGAGAAATTTATCAGTCAACGGATTGCAGAATGCTGAACTGGTATGACTTACCCTTGGTTACTGTTTGGATCGTTCGCAGGCATATTGCTCTTCAATGGGTCAGCACCGCCTCCATCGAGGAAATTGACCATAACGCCTTGGTCGCCGCCCCTATTGGTGGTTGGGCCTGCGCCACTGAAATATGGAGCAAGATTCACGCCTTCATAGTCGCCCGTGCCTGGAGCGAGGATCCCATCAACTTTGACAAGTGAACCTGGCATGGAAGTGTAGTTCCCAATGACAGCCGTGTTCACGATCTGGAAATCGTGTCAGCACTGCGGTCTGTCAGTTGATCACTGTGCGTAACGCACCAACGTTAGGACAGTCTGCTGGTTGGCAGCTGTGTTATCCTTCAACAGCGCAGTTGTGTCTAGCCACACACCATATTAGCTAGTGGTGTCGATTCCAATGTAAACGCTCGCTCACACTTGTCGCACAGAGACGGTGCGTCCTGACGCCGACCTGGCAGAGCCGTGGACGGGAGCAAGAAGCTCAAGAACGCAATACAAGTCTTCATGATAGCGGCTGTCTTCGACGAAAGTGCGAGAAGAGCAAAGGGAGCTGAGACAGTTCGACGGCTGACAGCTCTCATATATGTTGGCAATCGTGGGCATCCGATCGAATAGTGCCCGACAGAGGAAATCGCACGCCAGCCCTCTCCCAGGCCTCAACACTTGCGCTGGTAGCTTTATCGGATTGTCTCGACTCCTCTGCATTTGACCTCGAGCAGGGCTGTCCATGTTAATTCGAGCCCAAACATCACCATCGGTTTTTACTCCGCTCCATCTCCGCCCACGATACAACAGCACCAACCCCTCGATCCCCGCACAAGCTTTAAGCATGCATTTAAACATACCTTGTGCACAACAGGGGTTCTGTCGAATCAAGATCAACGTAAGTGTAAGCTCAATCAACTACTCCTCCGGAGACTTGCCTTTCCGTGGCACGGCAACAGTTCTTACGAGGACGGCATGGGTTACCATAGCTCTAGAATCGAATCTATCAGCTTTGGTGACACCGATCCCTTCTAATCAGCTCTTCGCTTGTCAGATTGGTGACGTCCATGACTACCCATGCTTCACCAACGATCGTGGTCAGCTCTAGAGATCTTCCACGATAGGAAGGACAGACATGAAGCGGCGGTGCTTCGCAAGCCTGCAAGCCCCGCCTGGCGCCTTTGATTAGGTCACTGCATCGAGGAAGAACCTCGATACCATGAGCCGGGCCACGCGGAGCAGTAGTCTAAATCGTGGCATCCTGAACAAGTGGTGGCCGTTCCCAGCCACCTTCTTTGAACGACATCAATCGCGCCGAGTCTTTTGAGCTGACTCCCAATCTCTTTCTCTGAGAGTCTCCGTGCTCGATCCATGCTTGACTGCCCGAGGTGCTGAGACTGGAGAACGCACTTGGCTGGAGATGCTTCCAGACAGAATCCCATTCGACCATCCTACCAGTGAGCACGAAGTGCATTCTTGATCCTTTAGCAAGCTTCCTTAAACAACCCGAAGTCGAACGTGCAATCAGCACTGCTCATATTGCTCATACGACCTCGCTTTTGATTATATGCGTATCACTTACTTGACCACTTGGCAAGGGGCAAAGGAGTCGAAGCAGAACAACTCTGCCTCCTCATCGTCCAGCGTGCAGGACTAGCAGGGCATTCCACTCTGGGCGATGCTAACTCGACCTGGCTTCTAAGCATCAAGAACCTTCCCTCTTCACAAAAGGCTAGTTCCTGTTTGCGATAATGGCGCAATCGAGGTTTGTTCTCAAGCAAATGCTCTCTCAACACGAAAGCGCAGCAAACACCAATTCAAGCCATAAAATGGGGGGTTGCTGGGACTCTCGAAGCTCTTTCTTGTAGTATCGGAAAGCAGATCGAGCGTTCGCAATGTCGTTGAATCCGAACTCAAAGAAGGGCAAATCTGAGTGGCCCACTCTAGCAGAGGCCAAAGCAAAGCAAGAAATCCCCAAGCTTGACGAACCCTTTGAGAAGATCGACGCGCCGACCATGCCCGGCGACAAGCTTTCCAAGATCAAAGACAAGGAGCTCAGTAAGGGCTACACCATGATCGATAAGAAAGGTCTCCCAAAACCAGAGGAACTCGAGCGGAATGGCAAGCCTTTCGCTGGGGTGATTGGTACTGTGGCAGCTAGGAAGGATTCTCCAGGCATGACAGCGGACGAGATGGTGGAAGGCTTTGTGAATGTGGTGAGTCAGCCAAGCCTCATTACATATTCTCGCTCCTCGTCTTCCCTGGTGACAAGGGTGAACTATCTTGAGATCCGTTGCATATGCGACTCTGTTTGCAGGCGTTGTTCTGAGCTCACGCTAATCAGAATCCATAGCCAGGAGATTCAGTCGAGATCGACGAGCATGGAAAAGTGGTTAGAGATGCGAAGCACAATTGATGTGTTGGAAGCTTGTTATCATTGGAGGTCTTGCTAGAAGGTCGGCGCCAGTGCAGTCGTCCACTGGCAGACTGTCGAGTCTCATCAGCAAGTATTGATATCTCACTCGTCGTGGTCGCGAAGAGCTGTGAGCTCCCTTTCAGATAATTATCGGTGCCATGGCAGCTTCACAAAAACTTCCAACGCTTCCTGTTCGTTGTATTCGACGGACTTTGTTTTCAGTCGGACTTTCTTACCAATACCTGGAAAATCCTGGACTCGCCATGTTGGCCTAATAGCCCTTGCCGTTTCGGCTCGTACATGCTTCCGATCGGAATTTCGGATCAATCCAATTCTCTTCTTACACTCCTGCCTTGTGGAGTTGTCCGCAACATTGCGAGAGCAAAACACTTAATACAATCGCAAAGCGACAACATCGTCCGCAGAGCGGGAGAAGTTGTCTGCAAATCCAACAGTCAATCTTCAGCCAAGGTGGCTTCGTCCTCCATCCAGGGTTCGCGGTGCGGAACATAGCCGGTGCAGGTGCATTAGCCGTGCTTCGTCTTTGTCCGGAGCTGGACAGCTCGGCCAGCCAGCACGCCTCCGTAAGCCGGCAGAAGGCAGACCAAAGATGAGCCTCTTGACACCATGCGAACCTTTGGTTTACGTGGAGACGTGGAGCACGAGGGGGTGTCCTTGGCTTTGGGGCATCAGATTAGGAATCTATTGCAAGCTTGACTGATCTTGACCCAGAAGGTCTATACAAAAGCTCCAAGCCTCCCACTTCATCTTGGTCCTTCACATCAAAACCTCTTGCTTCGAACGGATTTACACTTCGACATTCAGGGCAGGAGGCCACATCTCATACAATCCAGACTCAATAACGATAATCCGCAAAGATGAAGGGCAAGGTCGCATTAGAAGAGGCTTTCGCCTTGCCACGCAATGCCGAAAAGACACAATGGTGGGCAAGCCTGTTCGCCGTTGACCCAGCCAAGCACACCAAGGAGATCAACGACATCAACAAGCTCCGTATCGAGAATATGGACAAGTACGGCGTCGGTTACAAGATTCTTTCATACACAGCACCAGGTGTTCAAGATGTCTGGGACCGAAAAGAAGCCGATGCACTTGCACGAGAAGTGAACGACCACCTTGCCAAGGAGATCAAAGGCTTCGAAGACCGATTAGGTGGATTCGCCACTTTGTCTATGCACAATCCACAGACTGCAGCCGACGAGCTGCGAAGGTGTGTGAAGGAGTATGGTTTCCTCGGAGCTCTTGTAAACGACACACAGCGCAACGACGAGTCCGGGACTGGCATGATTTTCTACGACAACCCAGAGTGGGATGTATTCTGGTCTGTTGTTCAGGAGCTTGATGTGCCATTCTACCTTCACCCAAGAAACCCAACCGGAGTTTTCCACGACAAGCTCTGGGCACCACGAAAGTGGCTCGTCGGACCACCTCTCTCATTCGCACAGGGTGTCAGTCTGCACCTGCTTGGTATGGTCACCAACGGCACATTCGACAGATTCCCCAAGCTCAAGGTCATCATCGGACACTTGGGAGAGCACATTCCATTCGACCTTTGGCGTATCAACCACTGGTTCGAGGATGTCAAGAAGCCTCTTGGCCTAGATTGTAAGAAGACGATCCGTGAATACTTTGCACAAAACATCTGGATCACTACCAGTGGACACTTCTCAACACCTACGCTCGAATACTGCATCAAGGAGATTGGAGCCGAGAGGATCTTGTTCTCCATCGACTACCCATTCGAGTCATTCCCAGATGCATGCAATTGGTACGATAATGATGTGAAGTTGGATGGCGAGCACACCGTGAAGGCTATCGGACGTGATAATGCCAAGAAGTTGTTCAAGCTTGGGAGGTTCAAGGACGATGAAGCATAGATATAGACTTGTATGACAAAGCACTTCTTCTCCGCAATCGACATGCATGTCTCAGCCTCTCGTGATCATGTCCTGGGGAAATATGCCATGGCCAAGCCTTTCCTGTTGTCCCTCAATGGGGCAAATGGACGTCCATCGGATCGGACGCAGCCAAGACTCACAGACATCATTCCAACAAGACGATCCTTGGTGTCGAGCGGTCCAGCCTTTCACGTTGCTGACAATGTGCATGACGGCTGTGCATCCGAACTGCAAATTTGTGGACTTTATTTTGCACATGCCATTTCAGGAAAAACCGGAGTACACGGAAAGCACGGTACTTGAAATCGTAACGAAGCTCATCACGGTTGCGGTCATCAAGATATGTTACAGATTGCCTAAGAGCCAGCTCCAGAGGACACCTGTGGCACACTGCCAGCTCCCTTCTCTTCATCTTTGGCCAAGGCCACATTGTATTCAAGCTCCCATTCTGCCTGAGCATCGCCTTTGCGGGGCTCAAACTTGACAACAAGCGAGTCTTTGACAGCAAAGACGGAATCGTCATCTAAATATTTCGATTCAGCATCGAAAATCTGTGTTGTGATTGGTTTGTGGCCCTCGTGTTGTACAATGTAGTGGATATGTGCCGGCCTGTATGGGTGGCGATCCATGAGCTGCAGGAGCTTGCCTGCAGGGCCGTCGAAAGGTACCTGTTCGTTGTTAGCTGTGACCAAGGGAAAAACGATTCGGGCAAGATTTACGGGATATGGGGTAGGTCGAAGGCAGTAAAAGGCATATTCGCCATTGGCATTGGTGTAAAATTTCCCTCGCAGGTTGTGCTCCACCTGGTCTGGGTCTTGCTGTTCATAGAGGCCTGCCTTTTGTTAGCACAGATTTCTTCATCGATAGAAGGAGAGCAAGTACCATTTGTGCTGGCTTGCCACACATCGACTGATGCATTCTGAATTGGGTTTCCAGTCTTTGCGTCGGTCACAACGCCATGAACATAAGCCACTTGGGCGTCTTTTGGAGTATTGAATGTGATTGTCCCTCCAAAGTCTCGGACTGGGTGGTCATGTCTGAAAAAAGGTCCAAGGATAGCAGAGGCAGTGGCGGCGTCATCAGCGGCCGCTGCCTTCCTCACTGTGATGTCGTCCACCAGTCTGATCCAGATCAGTACTGAACATCCAAGGGATTTGCAGGGCAGAACTCACGATTCGAGTCCAATAACGTCGCAAAGAAGCTGGCCTTCATTTCTTCTCTCATTACTCATCTGACCTGCGCAGTTGACGAGCTGCACGCCAGCCATCCATTCGTCGACAGTGAGATCGACTTCTCTGGCAAAGTCGTGAATGTGGCGAATCAGTGGTCCAAGAACTTCTCGCAGACGAGCATCGGTCTTGGGACCCATGGCCTTGATAATTTGTTCGGTCCATTCCTTATTGAGGCCGACATCTTGCTTGTTTGTCCCGTTGGTCGCCATGGTTTTCAGTGTGCTCTGTCTTGGAAGAGGAAATGTGATTCTCGTTAGACAGATACTAGCAGAGCGGGGAAGAGTGAGCGAAGGAAGAAGGAAGATTGGTGAAACAACAGTGCCATTAGAGCTCTCCCGACCTACCAGCTTCTAGGGTGGTCAGTGTTGGCTCATTCAGGCATCCAGCCGCAGTAAGAATCCGAGCTCCAGACAGGTTCCGAAACCCCTCAGCGGCTAGGCCCGCAGATGGAAGAAAACCCCTGCTCTTCGGATGCAGCAGAGGTTCTGTCGGACGCGGCGGTTATCAGCGGCCCGTCAACGACGTGCATCCCGTGATGTGCGCGGAGGTTTGGGTCAGCAGCGCGAGGTGCTCGATCCGAGCACTTTTGCTTGGTCTCGCCCACGGCTACCGAACAGCCAACGACACTGCAACCTTATCGCACGGCTCAGGCTTGATAGAGCTACGCTGGTTAGAGCTGTCATGATGGAAGAAGAAATGGTTATTAGATGTCTGCAGAGACCGTCGATGGACAATCATCATCCACACACACAACACAAATCACAAACATCAAGAGACTTGAATTAGCACGAGATACAAGAAGACTTTGAAAGTCCTTCGTCGCATCAACTCTTGCCGTCGGATCAGAAGATAATCAACACATCATGCCTCAGCCGGGATCAAACTGGAAGCCCTTCAACATTGCTGTTGTTGGTGGCGGTATTGGTGGTGTTGCAGTTTCCATCGCTCTTAGGAGAGCA
>JAASLG010000781.1:0-11961 GCA_013365235.1 Cercospora sesami
AAAATCTCCGACTTGTTCGCCTGCTCGAACGACTTGGGCTTGTAGTGACTTACGAGGGTAATAGGATGGCCGTGGAGCGCGCATCGAAGATGGCTGCCAGCACCACAATGATCGACCCTTCCATGCAGATGAGTCGTCAAGCCTCCATGACCTCACCACCACCCACTCGCAAATCTTCTGGAGAGGACGATGAGCCGGCGAATGACCTCAAAATGCTTCACTGGCCCGACGCTCAGACCGTGGACGAGGAGAGTGCTCAATACGAAGCGTTCCTGAACAGCCTCTCCCGGTTCGATCTTGACGTATTCGCTGATGCAGTCACGAAGCGCGTCAAGGACTTCGAGTACACGGCCAAGAAGTATAGCAAGGAGGCTAAAGAGTCTACGAAGCGCGCCGATGCGTACAAAGAGCGTGCACTGAAGCTGAGAACCGAAGCTCACTCCAAGATTGCGGTCCGAGACTTCAAAGAAGGGGATCTCGCTCTGTTTCTGCCAACAAGGGGTGGCCAAGTCAAGGGTGCATGGGCTGCCTTCAATATCGGATGCCCGCATTACTTTTTGGCTGAGCGCGAAGGCATGCGTCTCGGCACGAGGGACTTCATCGTGGCGCGTATCCAGAAGGTGGAGCAAAAGATTGTTGACCTGAGCAGCCAACGTGCCGCAGCGCAAATCTCTGCCGACGGTCGCAGCTTGGGTGAAGCCAGTGATGCCGCGTCATCTATGCAGGTCGAAGATGACAATCCGTTCGATCTCTCGGACGGCTTGACTTGGTGGATGGTGCATGCTACCGAAGAGCGTGGTGCCGGTGCAGCGCCCACGACGCCAGGCCTTGGTAAGTCCACGGTCAGCACAGCGAATGTCGACGCCAAAGGCAGTATCCGCATCAAGCGCAGTAGCAAGAGTGATGATGCGAGCAAGCACCTGAATAAGAGTCTCGACTCTCGCCGCTCTAGCTCAACATCGAAGAAGAACGTCCCTGCTGGGTCGACAGCTGCTACCGGCAGCGCTTCAGCCACGCCTCAAGCCAACACACCGCGACAGCGTACAGACAGCCAAGCTTCATCGCTGAACAATCCTATGCTACCAACACAGCACCAACAGCAACCTCGTCCTCTACCCGCGCCAGCCGGAACAGGTTTGGGTATCGGCAGCAGCAATCCTGAACCTCAGCCTCATGAACAGGTGCGCCAAGACCTACTCTGGGGACCATGAATACCGTCGTTTGGCATGGCCCCCCTTTCATACTCTCATCTCTTGAATGAACAAATTCTAATGTTACAACGCAGATTCGCAAGCTGTCCACAGCAACTGATAGCACCAGTCGACCTCTCTCACCACCTGAGAGCGGTCCAGGAGCTGGGCCTACGATCTCAGTACGTCGACCATCGGCTTCACCAAGCAAAGCACCCCAGCAGCAACACCAGTCCCGTCCGGAACGTCCTGAATCTCCTAGTAAGAGTGTCCGATCATTGCAACGACATTTGGAAACCGCTGCTGGTCCATCAACTACTCCAGTGAAGCCTTCTCCAGCCAAGAAATCAGGCTGGGAGAGTCTGTGGAGCGCGGAATTTTCTGTGGAGAGCCCGAGTAAGGAGAAGAAGAAATGGGATTGGCATTGAAAAACTTGACGGGCGATTTGTCCTATAACGATATGTTCCTCTGCTGGAGACCAGGCCCCAGCACGCGATACAAGGACGAAACTTTGCTGGAAACAAGAGATTACTGCACCTACGATGTACTCGTGCGAACCAGGATTTGAGGGAGCTGCCTACTTTGGAAAGCTGGAAGGAAGCAGGAACTTGTATATGCTTATGCAGTCGACTGCTCACATGAGGTGGCACGAAATAGGTCGGACGAGCCAACAGGTTTTCATTCGGCAGAAATTGATGAAGCGCTATGCAGTCCTTGGCGCATGATGGAGCTTGAGAAACCCAAGCAGTACGAGGAGCAGAAATAGACGCTGTATAGCTAGCTTTCGCAATCGAAACTGTGCATGCAGTTTTGATCCGTTCCGATTCACTCACGTATCTCAAAAAGCTCAATTGATGGAAACAAGCACTGAAAAGTGGAGAATATCAAAGACAAAATGGTTCTTCTCTTCTGTCGTTGTTGGATTCTTTATCATCTCGCTATATCATTCATGCTTCGCTTTTGGAATCACACTACATCTACATGTTTGAAAAAAGTCATCATCGCTTCATGCATATCTCACACGCCACCCTCTATGTCCCTGACTTGGGCATCTTCTTTGCCAGTAAGACTAGCTTACGTCTTGACATCTGGCTCAGTGCGGCCAACGTACTCTTGCAGCTTGAGCAGGTCAGTGGCAAGCTTGACGTTGTCCTTGAGATACTCCTGAGCATCCAAGCCGTACTTGCTCTTGTCACTCTCGTGCTTCTCGATGTACAAACGGATAGTGGCGCCCGAGCTGCCGGTTCCTGAAAGACGGACGACAATGCGGCTGCCGTCGTCGAACTTGACGTAGATACCCTGGTTCTTGCTCACACTTCCGTCAAGGTCGGTGTAGCTGAAGTCGTCGGCCTCGACGACCCTGCGGCCGGAGATGCTGCTACCGATGAAGCTGTCCTTCTTCGTTGTGATGAGCTCCTTCACGTGTGCGACCACCTTGTTTGCGCCTTCACTCTCGACGCCTTCGTAGTCGTATCGTGTGAAGAAGGTGCGGCCGTAGATGTTCCAGAAGTCGTGTTGGATGCTGTTGATGGAAGGTGTGCTGCCGGTCTGCTCACCAACGCCAGCAATGATGTTGAGCCAGGCAACGATCGCCCACAAACCATCCTTCTCACGAATGTGGTTGGAACCAGTGCCGAAAGACTCCTCACCGCAGATGTTCATCTTGTCCGAGTCGAAGAGACCGCAGAAGAACTTCCAGCCAGTTGGAACTTCGTAGCTCTTCAGGCCCTTCTTCTTGGCGACAAGGTCGACAGCGCCAGAAGTAGGCATAGATCGTGCCAAACCGTAGACACCTTGCTTCTTGAAGTATGGGATCAGATCGGCGTAGTGCGCTATGATGGCGAGCGAGTCACCCGGTGACACGAAGGAGTTGGCACCGTAGATCATGTTGCGGTCACCATCACCGTCTGATGCAGCACCGAAGTGGATGCCCTCCTTGTCGACGCGGTCGACCAGCGACTTGGCGTAGACGAGGTTGGGGTCTGGGTGGTGTCCGCCAAAGTCTGGCTTTGGCACGCAGTTTTGTGTGCTGCCTTTCTGTCCAAGCTCTTTCTCGAAGACGTCAACACCGTAGTTGCCTGTCACGCCGCTCAGACCGTCGAAGAGGATCTTGAAGTCTGGGTTGTTCTTGAGGAACTTCTTGATCAGGTCGAAGTCGAAGATGTCCTTGAGCATCTTCACATAGTCCTCGGTGCTGTGCACGATCTCAACCTCGAGCGGGCCATAAGTCTTGGTGCCGATGGTGCTCAGATCGATGTCGGGGATGTCTGCGATCTTGTACTCTGAAAGAGTCTTCGATGTCTCGTAGATCTTGTTTGTGACGCTCTCGGGTGCAGGAGCTCCGTTGGTCAAGTTGTACTTGATGCCGAAGTCCTCCTCTGGACCACCTGGGTTGTGTGAAGCGGTGAGCAGAATGCCACCGGTGGCCTTCTTGACGCGAATGAGGTGTGATGCAGCGGGCGTGGACAGGATGCCATTCTGGCCGATCAACAGCTTCTTCACGCCGTATGCAGCTCCAATCTTTGCGATGAGCTGGGTGACCTCAGGGTTCCAGTAGCGTCCGTCACCACCGACAACGAGGAAGGCATCTTGAGCACCTTCAGGGATGGAGAGGATGATGGAAGCGACGAAGTTCTCTGAGTAGTTTTGTTGCTGGAAAACCTTGACCTTCTTGCGCAGGCCAGAGGTTCCTGGCTGTGGCAGAGTCAGTGTGCTGCCAATGGGCGGTCAAGTGGGGGCAGTGGACTGCGCACCTTTTGGTCGCCAAATGGCTTGGTCTGAACAGTCTTGACGCTCATGATGGGGGTGTCACTCTTGAGCAAATGTGTATGAAAGAGGTGAAGTCGGTCAATGGTGCAAGGAGAATGAGGGTGTGTTTATAAGAGAAATCGCGGTGGATGAATTGTCGATCATGCCTGCCCGCTGTTTGCCCCGCCAAAAGTTCACTCCAGCACCTCGAGGCAGGGTCAGCTCAGTTCAACGCACGATGATGAGAGCTCCGGAGCCTGTTCCTCGCCACGCCACTCCACTCCACTCGGCCTTTCGTGGCCAATCGCTGTTGCCGCCCAGACGACCTGTTGAGAAACGAGATCGGCCCTGCCAGTCGAGACTCTGTCTTTCGCTCATCCACCACTCTCGCATATGGAAGGTTCCCATACCCGATGCATAAGTCCGATGTATTCCCATGCGCTTCAATGGTAGGCGTATCGCAGGTGGTCGAAGATCCACTTCACAGGCCATGGTATGCGGGCATGGGCATATTCAGCGAACAGCGCTGGTTCGGAGAGTGTTATCCGTTACAGAGCTACATATATGCAGACGTGACGTGGGACACCACACAGACCGCCATAGAGCTCTTGTGCCGTGCAGAGAGTCTCTCAAGCATTCACTGCTTTGGCAGTCAATAACTCCACAGTCACTGTCCTGATCCATACTAGGCAACTCGCCTCTGTTGGGAGTGGTTGTGTGTGAGTAAGCGGCAATCCATAGACTCTGATCAGGCTTTCATCGAAGTCGAGCTTGTAGAAAGGTTTGTTGTGCATCATAACTGAGCATTAACCACTTGTTCCTCCAAGACAATGCATCCTGTGTCTCTTCTCCAGAAACTGGGACTTCCTCCTCCACGCTCTTGCTAGCATCTCAAGCCGCAATATCAAAACTCGTACCACACCCACAACTGCTCTTCGCACCCGGTATCCCAGTAACTTTGAACTGACTCCCAATCAACTCCATCGTATAGTCCACGCTACTCCCGTTCAACAGTTCCAAACTCGGTTCATCCATGACCACTTTCGCTCTGTATGCCTCTCCCTCCCCTTCGCTGCCTCCTATCCGCTCCTCATTCTCAAACACCACGTCTTCTTCATGGTCGATGTCTTTGACATCAATGAGACTCATCAGATATTGAAACCCGTGACAGCCTCCACTTTCTACGCTGACGCGGAGGGCTGTGTTCGGATTTGAGTCTTTAGAGGCGATATTCTGGAGACGATGCGCGGCGCGAGCAGTGATATTTATAGTCATGGGTTGGCCAGAGGAGTCCTGTTTGGGATTGAGAATGGCTTTCGCGGGGCCGCGTTGTGGCCGTGTGGTAGAGAAGTGGTGTTTCTGAGGCACGTTGGACGTCGGCGCACCGCGTTGCGGGACTTTCGAGCTGTGACTATGCGCTGGCGATGTTCGCGAGACTCGTGATTGCTGCCATGATGGGGCGAGGAAGTCAAGGTATAGTGGCGCTGCGGCGTGGAACCTTCGCTGTGAGGAAGTGGACGTAGTTGTGGGTGTCGCGCTTCGTGAGGATGATCGTAGTGCTCGTACACACGTTCGCGACATGCTAGAAGAAGCCATGGTGATAATTTGGATCTGTTGTTTGCAGTGCCTATGTCTCTTTGACGCAGCACGCATCATGGTAGAACTATTGGTAAGCCGAAGCGCAGATGCCGACTTTCGGCCCGAGACGGTCCATGAGGTGCTTGCTACAACGCTGCCGCTCCCTGCATACTACCATCATAGTTTGAACCTCAGATCGCCAACGGATTCAATCCATTCCATTCGTAAAGTTCTGAAGTAGCGAGTCGCCTTTTGAGCTACTGAGTCGAGATTCCGGAAAATATTCTCTCAGCCCTTTCTCAACAGCTCATACTTCAGTCGAGAGCTTCTTCTCAAGCACCCATCTCGTAGCCTCTTCATACTCTGCCTTCTTTTCCGCACTTTCCTCTTCGTCTTCCAGCAATTTCCGCCGCAATTCGCGGAAGACCTCGAGAATATCATCGTAGCACTCCTCCATAACCCAACCATCCCTCTTAAAATTGCCCCCCTTCTCAAGTTTCTCCCAAAAGTCTTGCCAGCCATTGAATTCCTCCGCGAAGTCTCTGTCCATAGTCTTGGAGTATTCTTCATCACTCATCTCCACAGGGCACTCCACATCTGCTGCAACCCAGTCCCAGTGTCGGATGTACCGCATCAACCAATGTCGAAGTGTGTGCGCATTGAAGTCGGCGCCAGCGTCTATCAGATGCGGCAGAATTTTGAAATTCGCTTTCGAAAGCATATGGTCCCAGATGTCCACCAATATCTCCGTCATCTCGCAAGCGTCTATGGCAAAGTGCTTAAACACCGCAGTGCTGACCGAGTCCTCGTCTGTTCTTCGTCACTGAGCTCCGCATAATTTTCGGGTAACTTGTGCAGTTCCTCGCCTGTGACTTTGAGAAAACTAGGTAGAGCCGTAGTATAGGACAGAGGATCGGCCCCGCTATTTTGCCAGTCTGCTACGGAAAAGAGCTGGCCGTCTTTGACGTACAAGTCCCCCGTGTCGAGTTTGCAGTGGCTCAGGACGGATTGTGACCATTCCGGCGGCACGGGTGGCAGAAAAGGAATCATCTTGCGAAAGCGTTCGTACGTATTAATCTGAGAAGAAACCTCGTCCAAGGTGGATATGCGTCTGGTTCCTTTGAAAGCCGGCATGGCTGGGTGCCGCTTATCTGTTGGAGGTTTCCATTGATTGAGCCAGGCAATTTCTCTGTCCACGATGGCTTCCAAATATTCCTGCGGTGTCTGCCCTGCGTCGAAAATTAGCCTGACTCCCTCTTGAGCACACCGCGAACACTCACAAGCCCCACGAAATGCAGGCAGGCTACCTCTCTCTCCTCGCCAAAAGGAAGGATCAGTGACTGGACCGATCATGAATCGGTCCTTGACCATGCTCTTAACGGAATCTGGATGAGGGCCATTGATGACAGCGGGGACGCTTCCAGGAGGAGCGTGGGCCTTGAAGTACAATGCTCCATAACTGAGGAATTATCAGCTAACGGCGTTGGATAACATTGGATCAACGTACTGCTTGAATGTGGTGAACAGTAATCTGGCCTGGAGATCGACAAAGTCCTTAGCGATCCTGATCTTGGCTGGCAGCTTCAGTTCATACTGCCAAGCCTATGCGAGCTGCTTCGCTCCAGCAGCCTCGAGATCCTCCATGATGATGAATTCAGTGCCAACAGGATTGCTCGCGTTTCCACTCCAAGCTAGGACTTCAGGCACTGAGATATGCAGGATGTCTCGCGCCTGAATCTCATCAGCGGAAGCTAACATTGACTGTAAGGATTGCCACTCACAAAGGCCATAGTCGCGATCTCCGGCAAAGTCGTGAGCCTCGCCGGGCCGGCAAAAGTATACGGGATGCGTGCAACCACGTTTCGACCATTGTCCATCTTCAGTTGAAGCGCCCGATTTTGAGCGCCATCGAATATTTTCTCGATCGAGATACAAGAATGCGCATCCACAGTACCAACAGCCACTTTCTTCAGCTCGTCAACCTGGAATTTCCGGTAGCGGCGAGCGAGTTGCTGCTCCTCATTCCAGATCCATCGTGCTCGATCATAGCGAAACAGAGTCTCGTGTTCAGGTGGTGGTTGAGCTATCGACGAAACGCGCCTTATTGAAGGCAGAGAACGCGAACACTCGGAGAATCTCGCATCTCTCGCGAGGAAGTGAAAGACTGGCCGCATGGCCATGCCACGACGTATCTGCTTCGCTGGTCAACTTTGTCCGCGGTGATGAATCCACGCCGCCGTTATGTGTCACATGTGAATTGACGCGGATTGCGTCCCGTTTCGTGGAAGTGAAAGTTGAGTCCAGCAGGCAACCAATCTGTGCCTCTTGAATGAGCACTTCTGCAGAATCCAAGCTTCACAGCAAGCCATGTCGTTATGCAAGCTCTGAAATGGCGGGAAGACGAGCCTTAACCGGATCCCATCTGGACAATGTTTGTTTATAGGAACGGCCTCACGCACTATATGTCTGCACATCGTGAAGTCCTCCTTGTGAGCCTGCATCTAAGAGTGAAAGACCGCAGTGGATGGGAAGTGCTGCATCGCTCGCTTGATGATGCCGCGCTCCATCGACGGAAGACTCTTGTATTTCGAAACTATCACGGTTCAGAGTTTGCTCTTCGTTAACATAGCTGAAAAGGCGAGTAAGCTGAAGTGTGTTTGTTCACCACCAAGAGTTCCCGGCGCCACGAAAGCGAAAGCAAGAGAGATGGTGCCAAGAAGGTGCCCTTCGCTCCTGCTCCTTCTCTTCCGCGGCCACTGCCACGACCATCTACTCGACACCTGCTACTGACTAGGAGTGACGCGTACAGCCATCAAGTGCTGGTCTGCTAATTTCCTCAGACATCCGAATGCTGCACTTACAATGTAGCACTCATTGACTCGACGCGTCAATCCTGCTCGCGTCGGCACCTACCCCTCTTCGTAGCCACGGCAACATTGCCCGAGGTGTGAGACTGCATGCAAGTGAATAATTGACACTTCTACTAGACCATTCGAGACAGGTTCCGAAGAGATCGATTCGGATTCACGATATTATACAATCTCCAACATGTCCAACGCACCACCTCTTCCCACTTCCAATGCCGGTCCACGTCCCTCGGCATCCATCCGTGTCCCTCCCATCGCTAGACCATTCGTGAGCGAGCGAGCTGCCAAATTCCTCGATATCATTGAGAAGTGGGTCAATGAAGAATGTATACCAGCCGATCAGGTCTATGCCGCTCAGATCGGTACTGGTGACGACCGCTGGGATGGACACCCTTCGATCCTCGACGATTTGAAGCAGCAAGCTCGGAAGTTGGGCTTATGGAATATGTTCTTGCCCAAGAATCACTATTCCAACCTCAGCGAATACGATACATATGGTGGAGCTGGTGGTTTCACAAACGTCGAGTATGGGCTGATGGCCGAGCTGCTCGGACGAAGCAAGATCGCTTCTGAAGCATGCAACTGTGCTGCACCAGACACGGGTAACATGGAAGTGATTGCTAGATACGGATCAGCAGAGCAGAAGAAGAAATGGTTGACACCTTTGTTGGCTGGCGAGATTAGGTCAGGGTTCTTGATGACAGAACCAGACAAGGCCAGCAGTGATGGCAGCAACATCAGCTTGAGCATCCGCAAGGAGGGCAACGAGCTTGTCTTGAACGGAAGCAAATGGTGGAGCTCAGGCGCCGGCGATGATCGTTGCAAGATCTTCATCGTTATGGGCCTGAGTGATCCCAACAACCAGGACAGATATGGCCGGCAGAGCATGGTGCTGGTGCCGAGTGATGCGAAGGGACTGGTTATCCACCGCATGCTGAGTGTATACGGATATGATGAGTATGTTTCCCTCGTTCTTGCTCTGTGCCCTTGCACTCCACTGAACTTTGAACAGCGCGCCACACGGACACGGCCACATCTCCTTCAACAATGTTCGCGTTCCACTGTCAAATCTTGTCCTCGGCTTTGGCAAGGGCAACGAGATCATGCAAGGCCGACTCGGACCAGGCCGCATCCACCACGCAATGCGATCCATTGGCTCTGCAGAAGTCGCGCTCGAATGGATGATCGCCCGTCTCAACGACGACCGCAAAATTCCTTTCGGCAAGCCCCTTCGTGAGCACGGTGTCCTTCTGGAATGGGTCGCCAAATCTCGCATTGAAATTGACGCAGCTCGCCTCGTCGTCCTCAATGCCGCGATCAAGATTGATCAAGGCGACGCCAAAGCCGCATTGGTCGAGATTGCGCAAGCGAAGATTCTTGTCCCGACCATGGCCTGTACCGTCATCGATCGCGCTGTACAAGCACATGGTGCAATGGGCGTCTGTCAAGACACTCCCCTCGCCAATATGTGGGCACATATCCGGACGATCAGAATCGCAGACGGACCAGATGAGGTGCACTTGAACCAAATGGGCAGGAGAGAAAACAGGGCGAGAGCCAGAGAATGTATCGAGTTGATTCAGAAGCAGGAGAAGCGTGCTGCAGAGCTGTTCAGGAAACACGGCGTGGAAGATAAGCAACTTGGTGGGCGAAAAGTGAGAGGCGTACAAGGCATGACAAGGTCAAAGTTGTAGATGTCTGGCTGTAGCAGTGTACGAACTCCCAGACACAATCAAACCATCACATCATAGTGGAAAACGATATATCCTCACCCGTGGTCATTGCAGCCTTGCTTGTCCACAGCATGCCCAGCACTAAAACTAAATGTAGTCACACCCCAAAGATTAGCCTTTTGCCAAGAACTTCTACTTTTGAACTTTCCATCTGACGAGAGTCTATGATCTTTCCCCACCTACACCAAACTATATATCCCTTGGCCACTCACTTTCCATAGCCCCTTTCTGTGGCGCCAGAATCGCTCACTGAATTCTGCATCTGTCATGGGGATCCAACGCTTCGGTCTCCGCATGCGGGACTATGCGACGAAAACCACGCTGGGAACCATAACGAAATCATCATCGTCGGCTACGCAGCAACAACAACAGCAAACGGCGTCACAAAAGAACATTGCCATAATTGACGGACCGGGTTTGGCACATTACATTTACTACAATCTTTGCGATTCATCTTCGTCATCGCCAACGACTCCAACAACGGCTTCGGCAATAACATATGACTCTTGCGCAAAAGCAACGATCGCGTGGCTTGAGAAATTGATAGAGTACGGGTTCAAGATGTAAGTGCGTTTTGCCTTGGTAAAATATGTTTTGTCGAAACTACGTTCCGAAACTAACTATCGAGGACCACGGGCACAGAGACTCCATCTTCTTCGACGGAGCCCTTCCAGCAGCCAAAAAGGATGTCCGAATCGATCGCCTACAAAACTACATCGCGCGACTTCAAGCTTTCAAGCAGTCCTCAGGCAGGAGTCTATCGTCTCTGAGTGGCTCTGCCAAGAAGAGCTTACCACCACCTCCTTTCTTGGTGTTTGCTGTAGTCGAAGAACTCATCCGTAGCACACAGTACGCGGACCTCACGTACGTGGTTCCTGGCGAAGCAGACCCATATTGCGTTGCTGCTGCACAGGCTATTCCCGAGGACGATGATTCGAAGATCACGATATTCTCTGACGATGCAGACTTGATCGTGTACGAGGCGTGCAAACGCACTAGGGTAGTGCCATTCCGTGATCTGTCGGAAACTGAAGTCGGTGGCACGATGGTGTTGCAAGGTGATGAGTATCGGCCAGCGGACATTATCGAAAGGAGAAAATCGTTGTCGGGATCGAGCCTAATCAAGCCTGCTTTCTTTATGTCGATAGACTACTATTGCAGCCTGGAAAAGGCTTCGCGGCTCTCTGCAGGTGCAGACCTGGACGATCGCGACGAGTTCAAAGCCTTCGCTCAGCAGTTCGAGACAGTTGAAGAGGTGCAGATGCTGGCTCGTGTACGCCAGGATCCCGAATTGAAGAAGGCGTTGACAGCTCGCGATTCTCGGATATCGGAGTTGTTCCACCAGATGAAATCGCATGCTCGAGGTGAGACTACTGGACCGATAAGGGCCTATCTGCCCTTCGTGATGGACGACCCGACTCGAGCGACAGCATGGGGCGTCGGACTCGACATCCGTCTGCTTGGCTATTCGACACTACTGCAGAGTCAGCAGGACACCAATGTGCAGGAGTACAGAAGAAGTGGGGCGAGAATGTCGGCGACACTGCTAGATCTGCTGAATAGCGACGAGCTTGCTTCTGCTACATCGCGGCTTGCAACAAGTGTCAGTAGCACGCTCGAGGAGATTGCAATTGAGCATCGCCTGGGTCGGGACGATGCATGGCGATATCTGATTCTTCAGCATGTGGTGGCTCATTTCCGCAGCGAGGGAGTTGCAATGCCGACAGCAGACGATGCTGTACATATCGTGCTCAATAGAGAGCCACGCAAGTGGCAGGTACTGCATTTAGCAGCACAGTACCAAGCAGCGTACTATTCGTTTCGAATACTTCAGCAACTGCTTGC
>JAASLG010000782.1:0-14268 GCA_013365235.1 Cercospora sesami
GAAGGCATGTTGACTGCGGCCAGTCGCGAGGTGGTGCGCATGAGGAGGGCCAAAGGTTATGCACGACATCGCCCTGTCACAGCGGAGCGTGATTAGTGAGCACGAATCGGGCCTAGGGCTGCTCGGCGACCACCAAGAGGAGAACGTGAACCTTGCGCGGAGAATCGAACCAGGACGCTGTGGGGACGAAAGCGTGGGATGTCTGCTGGCGGCTTCTCTCACCAGCAGCAGCAGCGACTGGCGCATCGCATCGGCGCTCAGCCCGCCAGCGCAAGAGCTGCGAGCTGCGCTGGCCGAGTCCATCGGCATCATGCCGTCTGATGACATGCCGCAGATGCCGAAACCGATGGCCAGGTCGAGCTCGCCGCCGCGATGATGGCCAGCAGCAGCAGCAGCGGCGGCGGCGGCGTGCAGCTGTCGCCTGCTCGACGATCCACCACCCATTGAGGGACGAGCCTCCAACGCTCGTCTGCATTCGCAGGGGTGCTGCACCGGGTCATGGCTTCAGAGTTGTGCCTCTCTCCCAAGCACGACGCCCCCGGCACGCTGAGGAACATGCGCTGACCACACACACCAGCAACCACCGCGATCACCAGCGCCACCCGTCTAAGCGGGAGGAAGAACGAAGCACGCGCACGGCACCATTGCGGCCTGCCACAGCCATAGGGTTGCCATTCCTCCACGACTTCACCGTCGTTCTTAGCGGCCTGGCGAGCACTGGCGATCGTCCATTGCTCTGCTTTCCCATCGCAGCTCAGCCTTGACTCGCGACTCGACCCCGGTTAACGATTCTCCACTTCCAGCTCCATGTGGTACATCCTCTATTTCCCACATTCGAACTAACGCCTGTGCCTCTTCTTATTGACTGCAGCCGTGGACCCTGCTGAGCGATACCTGCGCGTTTCGCACTCTCTCTTCGACTGCAGACCTGGCTCCGACAGCTCTTCCCACCGTAGCCGTCTAGGAGTTGACGCCGCCCAGCACGGGATACATTCTCGGTCTCATTGGCGCTTCCATGCTTCACTTTTGCCGTCATCTTGCCTCCCGCCCACGATCTACCTCGCAAAGTCTAATCCTCGCCGTATAGAGTGTCGTCTCGAGGCCTTCGGTGGGAGGACAGCATTCTGCATGGGACCAGGATCATATCTACGATCTGGGAGGAACCCGCCGCAAAATCATCCAGTTCCTGTCGCTACCCATATACCCATACCATCCGCCCTCCGGCATTCAACCTTCGCCTAAGCCATGGCCGTAACCGCATTCACACCACCGCCGGAGCCACCACTCACCTTCGCATCGCGTCGTGAAGGCAAGGGAAGCATCGTGTCCTGTTCAGATAATTCAACTTATTCGACATCCAGCTCGTGGCCGGAGCTCACCAGTCCAATTTTCTCGACTTCCGCCAAGGCCTTCATCGTTACACCCGAAAGCCTCAACGACTCGCCGTGTGCCATTGTACCCAAGGTGGAAGAGCTCGATGACGGCGCGAGTTCGTTGAACAAAGTCCAGGATATCGTCGAGGCTAAACTTTACCATACAGAGGAAGGTCCTCGAAAGCGCGGACGGCCGCGAAAATATCCTGTCGTCGAGCAAAAGAAGTCGACGCACATCAGATCAAAAACAGGATGCAAGACTTGCAGAAGAAGAAAGAAGAAATGCGACGAAGGGCGACCTTCTTGTCAAAATTGTGAGAAGAACAATGTTCTGTGTGAAGGCTATGAAGACAAGAAGCCTTGGCGGAGTGGCAAGCAGAAGGCACTGGAGCAGGATCCTTCGGCAGAGCAGAAATCTCAGGTGGAGCAGAAAACCTTGGACCTGGCCTCCGTGAAGCAGAATTCTCAAGTCGAAGTGAGGACAGTTGTCGCTCGGCCCATGCCCACTCAACGGGCCTGGGCTTCTGAGGATGACTATATAACCCAGCGGTTTTGGCACCATTATACGAACACACTGAGCGGAAAGCTATCTGTCAACGATCACTACAACCCATTCTACAAGCTGGTATTACCCATGGCAATTCAGCACGAGGGCGTCAAGGCCAGTGTGCTCTATCTCTCCGCAAGCTCGCTCACGGCAAATTCGACGACCGTGGACGAGTTAATGTTAGCGCGACAAACAGAGGCTTGCACCAACGCGGTCGCCTCGCTCAACGAACAGATAAGCAACCTGAGACTCGGCGACACTGGCAGTGACGAGCACGCCGCGGCATCTGTGAGTGATCCTCTCATTGCGCAAACGCTATTGCTCTGTTTGGAAACAATATGCAGCGGCGACTTGGAGGGACGCTGGCAGGGCCACCTTCAAGCCTTGAAGTACATGCTCTCACGGACGCCACAAGCATGTGCCGATACGCAATTCCGGAAATTCGTCTTGGAATTCCTGGTGTACCATGACTACTCCAGCGCGATCACCGCATTCGAGAACCCGCTCAACGATCAAAGCTCGCAGCTAATGGAGAGCTTTGGTCTGCCAGACATGGCGCATACTCACACTGCCACATTACTCGGTGTCACGGATGGCTTGTTTGGATATATCGCACGGATTCGAAAACTACGAGACGAGCTGCGATATGAAAGCAATCACGGAGCCATCCCAGCGACCAGTTACGCTGAGGCGCATAGCTTGCACGAGGAGCTTGCAAATTGGGTCTGCCCCTACGCACATGACACACCACGATATTGGGCCAGTCTGCTATACCGACAATGCGTCTGCCTCTACCTCCATCGCACCACAATGCCATCGAGACCATGCACCGCCTTCAAAGTGGGCGTTGATGACGGACTGGAGTACCTGCGCCGCCTGGCTCGCGAAGAGGACAACATCGCGACTCAGAGTATCCTTCTCATGCCGCTGTTCTTACTGGGCTGCTCTGCATTTGAGCTTGCACAACGCCTTGAGATCGCCGAGGCCTTCGATCGACTACAGAAGTGGAGCTCGCTGGGAAATATCAAGTACGCGCGTGAGATCGTACAGGAGGTTTGGCAGATGATGGACGATGGCAGAGCAGAAGAGACGTGGTACTGGGAAGGTGTCATTCAGAGACGGGGCTGGAACTTTTTGATTACATGAGCAACGAACTGAACGCTGCTCTGAACGGGGATCGCCCCTCTGTCGACAAAGCAGCAGCCGGCCTGTCGGTAATGTGGAAGACACTGCAAGACATGCCATGCGGCCAAGATTGGACAACAGTACCAGATACATTTCCCACTGGATTTGGACGCGCAGCTGGAAACGAACAACATTCTAATACATCCTTTTCTTCGGATTTGTTTCACGGGATTGGGGGCAGGAGGACTTCTGGCATCACGAATTTTCGATGCATGAAAAGTACGACAGTGCCAACAACGCTCAAGAGAGATCAAGACGAACCAGAGCCGGATCTCCCAGCTGGAGGCGCACACTACGACGGAAAACAGAAGTCGGGCGCAGAAAGAGTGCGGAACAACAGGAGCATTTGCGCGACGGAGATGAAGGGACGGGCATGAATTGATGGCAGCATTTGGTATGGAGTTCTTCCTCGGAACGACTTTTCTCTTGGGCATGGTTTGTATTGATATGACTTACGTTTGCATTGGATTGTATTCGAAGTGGGCGGGAATGGACTGATCTAGAAATTTGAGCGCGGAGGTGTGGTTTTGGTGTCCTTATTGCACCCGCTCGAGAGGCTTCTGAGCTCGGGAAGGCAGCGCTGTTTCGCCAGGAGGAGGCTGATTTTCGGTATTCCTTCGTGTATAAAGCTATTCATTTACGATGGAGCAATTGAGCTCTGATACGACCAATGCATGGTACCTCACCTACCCTTCTTACATCGGAAGTCTGAGATTTGAGCACAATTTCTTCTGCAAGCCAACTGTCTGACTGTGCAGAGAGGTGCTGTTCGGTGATGGTCGCTGTCAGTGCCACGTACGGCAAGTGTCATGTACGATACCAGGCACTCCCTGACTCGAAGGATACACTACGAGATGAGTTCTGTCTGCCATTGGGCTGCAGAATAGACCAACTACGCCTTTGGCATCATCGGGCAGCAGCAGCAGCAGCGCGCGGCTTTGAAATTTGCGTGCAGCATTTGCCTTGGTCTCTACACACAGTACTATTCCTTGATGTCAAGTCTTCCTCTTTGTACGACTCTGCGGGTGAGGTTAGCCCGGAGATGGTGGGAATTTCTCCGGAGAATGGGGCGTAGATTATGCAGATGTGTACTCTCTCGTCATCGTCGCATCTTTGAAATCTCACGCTTTTTGTGTGCGCGAGCGGACAGAACAGGCATGCTGTCCTTGCTTGCTGTCTGCGCAGATCCGGTTGTTTGCATGTTCGCCCGAGTGCAGTCGGTGGATCCTGGTGTAGCAAGGATGATGGCTTGCTGCAGTTTTGTTCCTCGGAGCTGCAGGCCCGGCCGGGGACGATTTGTTGAGAGGTGCAGTAGACGGGCGATGAGAACGTGGTTTTGGGGAGGACGGAAATGGAGTGAGGGACAAAGTGAAGATCTAGATGAGTCGACTGAGGACTTGACTCGAGGCTGGCGTTCGACTGGCTTCGACGAGCGTGCAGTAGAAATGTGATGGCGGCTGGGGTGGTGAGGGTGATGATGGAAGGTCGCGCTGCGGAGATGACGTAGGTTGCAGATTGCACATGGGCGGCTGGGAAGGTCCCCCTCAGCTGCACTCTGCAGTGACTCTCTGCATTGCGACTGCACTCTTTGGCTCTTGGACCGCCCTCAGCGACGGCAGCTGCGAACCACAAGCAACGGCGGTGCGTGTGCAATCACATTCACCCACACCGGCGCGCTCCTCTCCGCGAGCAACTCATCATCGCTCGCTCGCTCCATCTCGCAGCCACACGCTGCAGCTTGCTGGGTCAGCTGAGGCGCAGTGCAGAGTCCGGTGTGTGTTTGTCGCACCCTCCCATCGCAGCCTGATCCGCCATAAACTGCGGGCGACCGACTCAGCGGAACGCTTCCCTTCGACTACGACCACGACCTGAGAACGACACTCGTATCCCCATCCACGGCCTAGCAGGGCCCGGAAACCTGCCACCATGTCCGTCCGTGGAACCCGCACCGTCTACCGCGAGACCGACGTCGAGCGCGAGAACGAACCGAGGGGCTCCTATACCACCATCAAGCGCTACAAGGTCCCCGAGTCCATCACTCGCTCCGTCTACGACAATCAAGATGAGACCGTGGACAAGAAGATTGTGATCCGGCGCACCGAACGTCGCGATTCTTCTCCCTCCTCGCACTCCACTCACACCCACAGGACTCATCGTACCCACCACGATCACCACCATGATCACTACGACGACACGGAGTGGAAGATCAAGGAGACTGTGCGCGAAACCCGAGCGCCGAGCACTCATAGTCATCACACCCATCGCACTCACCACCACGAGCATGAGCACGACGATGTGGACATTCGCTTCACTAAGACAACCACTGAGCGTGAGCGGGATCCATCGCCGCGCAGAGTGACTAGAGTTGTCTACCGCGACTATTCTCCAGAGCGCGAGCGATCGCGGAGTGAATTCAAAGTGGTGGAACGGGAGACTGAAGTAACGCGTGCGCCTTCGCCGCCATCACCAGAGCGCACGCAGACACGAACTTGGCGTTTCGAGCGCGAGCGCTCCTTCTCCCCACCCCAGCGTGAACGTGAGCGGCCATACGACATTGAGCGTTACAGCAAGAGTACTGAATACTTTCAACCAGCGCCGCAACCAATCGTCATTCGAGAGTCGACCCCGCAACCACCAGTGATCATTCGCGAAGAGCGCAGGGATCCCGCGCCTATCATCATCCGCGAGGAGCGACGGGAACCGCAGAGAATTATCATCAAGCGAGAGGAGCCGCAGTATGAGTTCGTGGAGCGTGAAGAAGTGCGTGACGAGACCAAATCCCTGGTCAAGACCGAGGAGCCACCACCGCCAGCTGTGATACCAGAGCCAGAGCCTGAGAAGAAGCCCGAGGAAGATTACTTCTACGAGCGCAGAGTCATTGAGCGCAGGAGACGGAGCGATAGCTATGACCGTAAGTCGGAGATTCGGCCTCGCGACAGTGCATCCCAAGGATACCACAGTGACGACAGCTACGAATACGTGCGACACGAGACGAGATATGAGTCCGATGATGACAAAGGCAGTCGGAGACGAAACCTTGCAGGAGGAGCTATTGCAGGCATTGGCGCCGCAGAGATCCTCCGGCACCATCGAAAGCGCCAGGGTGAAGAAGTCGGCGGCAGACTTGGCAACGTCGCTGGCGGTGCCGCGCTCGGTGCTGTAGGTGCTGAGGCTATCAGCCGGTTCCGCAGCAGGTCGCGGCGCCGACGTTCTGGAAGTCGGTCGCGCAGTGGTGAGCGTCATCATGGAGAACGACGACACAGAAGGCATAGATCGAGGTCGAGATCTGAGGACCGTGGCTTTTCGTTTGACAACTTGTCCAATGGCCAGAAGGCATTGGGTGGTTTGGCTGCGATAGCTGCCGCCGCGGCTGCAGGCTATGCCATCAAGAATCGCAACAAGGAGACTGTCATTGTCAACGATCGCATCCATCACCGCAGTAGGTCGCGAAGACGCCGTCATAGCGCTGACGAATATCTCGGCGATGAGGTTGCGGAGCATCGGGACCCTGGTCATCGAAATCGACGCATTGCACAAGCTGGTCTGGCTTCCGCTGCAGCGGCTGGCATTCTGGAAAAGGTCCGATCCCGTAGTAAGGGCGGCCGCGAACGTAGCAAGTCGCGAATCCGAACTGGTGTGCCAATTGCTGCAGCTGGTCTCGGTGGAGCAGCCTTGGCTGGGCTCTACGAGAAGAACAAAGCCAACAAGGAGGCTAAGAAGGAGGCGGTCATTGAAGATGAATTGAACAGAGGCAGACACAGAAGCCGCTCTAGGAGTCGTTCTGTGCGTCACCCGGACATGATAGCATATGGCCACGAACCAATTCATCCTGAAGATCGTCCTTACTACAGCGATGAGGAGCCTGGCAGATACCGGCGTCGAGGCGGCAGTCACAGCAGCAGTCCTGATACGCGACGCCGCAGTAAGAGTCGGAGACGCCATCTTGCTGAAACTGGAGCTGCTGCTGGAGTCGCTGCTGTTGCGGCGCATGAGATTGGCAAGAGACGGGAACGTAATAGGTCCCGTGACAGTCGATCCAGGAGTCGCTCCCGATCAAGACCCGGTGCCAGGCGTACGTGAAAACCTCCACATAACCGAGTGACCATTGCTGACATGGAGCCGCAGGAGATGACGATTACTACGATGACAGGCGCGATGACCCATACGGGCCACCACCTATGGGACACTCCGACTACCCACCCTATCAGAACAACAATCCTTACCCACAAGGTGGACAAGCCTACCCCTCGAGTCATTACTTCCCTCCTCCACCGAACGCCGACTATAACCAGCCTCGCGGTAACATCGAGCCTCAGCCAGAGTATGCGCACGCACCGTACAATCCCGCCGAGTATGCTGGTCAGCCAGCTACACAACAACCCTACGATAATCAGTATGCTGGTTACGGCGAGCAATATCCCGCAGATGCATATGCGGGCGATCAACGATATGCTCGCGACCCTCACCCCAACGGTGGGCGGAGAGGCAGAGATCCTGAGAATGTGAGTGCGCCACCGCCTAGCGTCGAAGAACATCAGCAAAACCCGCAAAATCAGCAAAATCAGCAACATGTACAACTCGAGCGCGAATCTCAGGACGGCGGAGGAGGTGCGTCCTGAGAACCCGCCAATTTGGTTTTGTGTTTGACTTCAGCGTTGCTAACAAATTTTGTCGCAGATGGTGTAAAGACTCCGCGTCCTCGCTCCACAAGTCGAGTGAGATTCGATCTCGAATCCAACATCGCCCACTCTCCCGATTCTTCCCGTCGTAAAGACGATGCGAAGCGTGATGACCCTTCCGAGCAGAGACACAGTGATACCGAGACCAGCGACGATCGCAAACACCGCCGCCGACATCGTCGGAAGGGCAAAGAACGCGAGCGCGACGATGACCGAGACCGTCACCGACGCCACGACGGGGAAGATAGTCGCGGCGGTCGTAAGCGCGACAGCACTGGTTTAATGCATGACAAGTATGATCGCGATCCGACGGATTCTGATAGTGTCATTGAACTCCCTGAGCGCTTCGACAAGCATGGCAATCCCAAGTCGGAAGATCCTCTCGCTGCTAAGATTAATGATCTGCTTAGTGGTCGTGGCGGTGGAGGGGATCTGTTTAAGACGCTTGCGGAGGGCTTTCTGGGTCGCGGTGGTGGTGGTGAGTCGCACGATGGCGGGGATGAGGAGGAAGGCCGTAGGAGGCGGAGACGTTCGGATCGGTGATTGGATTGCTGTTGTTGATGATGCTGATTGAAAGTACTTGGGAATCTGATTCGGGGTGCGAAGAAGAGGATGGAAACGACAGCTCATTGCTGATGTTGCTTGCTTGCTTGTTGCTTGGTGGTGGTTGGGTTTAGAGGTTCCCTTTTTTATATTCCTTTCTTGGTAACGATGCTACGACACGATTGACGATTCTTGTTATGAGAATGCTTTATGAGGAAACAATTATATGTATAGATGAGAGCCTCGGACGGAAGAAACAAAGTACTTCTGCAACGACGAGAACAATTTCTCCCTACAAATTTTTCAAGTATCGTACTCACCGATCGTTGTTGCTTCGTTCGACGGTTACTCTCGTTCTCACAAACATGATGACACTGACGACATTGAGTGTAGACTTTATTGCGCCGGCGATTGCCTTTTTTGACGACCGTGATGGGGATATGGCTCCATGAAGAATAGATTCGGCGAAGCGAGGGGTTAAACGGCATGCAGGGACCTTTAGCAGTTTCACGTTGTGCACTGTAGATAGATAATGGTCAAGTCACTCGCTCGGTTAAATGCAGAACTAAGGAGTTTGGACAGGGAAGCTGAAGTGGAAGTTGATCGAGACAGAAAGATATGCATATGTTCATGATCATCAGTCTGATGTTTCTCTGTCCTTTTGCTAGTTCTGTCGATCTGACTGTGTGCGATCGTTGAGTATTCCGTTTCGTTCCGCATAAATATGCGAAGTTCTTTCCTTTTTCTTTGTTTGCTCCGCTGTTGTCGTGAAAGGAAAATAACCACACACTGTACGTGGCCGTTGCCAAATATACAAAAGTTGTTGTTGTAAGAAGTGAAGAAGTTGAAGAAGAGTTCAAAAAGCATGCATGCTGCACATGTGCCGCGCAAAACGTTATCCCGAAGACATCGTGATCGGAAATCCTTCGCAACCGTAGCACGAATCGATCAATTGGAGCAACGTGTGTGCTGAGTCACAGACTCAATCATCGCAAGCCATGTTCCTGACCAACTCCCCATCGACGCCCGCAGCCTCCAATCTCTGCACGTCCAATTTCTCGCAGAGTTTCTGCTTATATCCCTTCGCATTGCTCGAATGCACAATGACATTAGCAAAGCTCATACTAGTATATTTCTTGATTTGCTCTTTCCCATCTTCGACCGAAAGAGGTTCCTGAATCGAGCAAATCGTCTGGCTCACGCAACCGGCATCGAAGAAGAGATCTCTGTAATCTTGTTGATTCTTCTTAGATTTGGATGCTTGGCAGAGGCTGTTGAGTTGTTCGGAAGAACTGGCTTGGGCGGCGAAGAGGTATGCGTAGAGTTTCGATTGCGCATCGTTGTATGCTGTGACGGCAGCTTTGTCTGGTTCGGCTCCGTCGGCGCTTTCGAAGGGCTTAGGGGAGATTTCTTCGGTGGAAAGGTTGCAGGTTGCGTTGATGATGAGCATGTCGTTGAGGGAGAAGCCGGAGACTTGTTCGTAGCGGAGGTTTTCGCAGAGGTAGCCGTATGTGTCGGAGTCGCCTGCAGAGAAAGCGTTTTCAAAGAGTGTCTTCATGGTGTCGGTGTTTGCTGTCACGACTCGTGGGAGGGCATCCGAGGCTTTGGGGTTGATGGCGTTGCAGACTGGCGTCTGGAGTCGTTCGAGGGAGAGACCGATTTCTCCCCATTTCGATGCTTGATCGTTCGCGATCTTGCCGCAAGTTTCGTCAAGTGATGAGGCGTCGGAGGAGGTGCCGACCAATTGCCATCCAAAGGCAGTGGACTGACCCTGCTTGATGGTAGTGGATGCACACGGGGGTGCTGGGTTTGTAGAGGCTGTGAGGGACTCGGTCAGACGGTAAGGTCAGGAGCGTAGAGTGGAATATCGGGTACCTGGAACAGGTACGGCGGCAGCAGTGAGGGCCATCGAGGCCGTAACGAAGAGACCGACGAAATGCATGTTTGCTGCAGCTGCGTCGTCCGAACCAGGCAAAGATTGCTGCTGCTGTGCAGTCGGGTCGAGACGGCCGGCGCTTAGAACGAGAGACTGTACAGGCAACGAGCGACAATCGTTAAACGAGTGACAAACAAACGAATGTAGAAGTGGTGGTGTGGTGAGAGCTGTACACCTGTCAAAGGTGCGATGGAGTTGCACGGCAACTGAGGAAGGTGCGCAGGGAGCGGTGGTGTAAAGATAGACAGACTCTGCACTGCACAAGTCAGGCGAGTGATGAGGATAGGCACGAACATGGTACTTAGCTTTCGCTGGTATGCATCAGTGTGGTTGTCCGAGCGCGAGAATTGAGTTCTGGTTAGGGGAAAGCGGCTTGGTTTCAGGACGAATTTCGCGTCCAACTCCTACCCGTTCCTTGGTGGCGCTTGCATGAAACTCCCATCTGGCGAATGGCGTCGCGACCTGCGCACTTCAGCAATCACAACAGCACAGTGAGACCGCCTCTTGATCGAGAAGCTAACAGCTAAATGCAACGGACAGGCGAGCCGAGCTGCTGATTCGGAACTGAAATCTCTGGTCGGCTTCCCCATTGGTCCTCACATGTGGCTGACATGCTTGCTCCTCGTGTCGACGCATGCACTCCGGAAGTACTGTCGTGTGTGTGCAACAGGGCTTGCGTTCTTATACATATTTACATCGCTTCTAGAGCGCGCCATCCTTCCTCATTATCGTCTCAATGGCGGGTGGCTCCTCCAGTAGGTTCGTTCGGCCTGCCGAGTTCTCACATGAAATGCGCTCGCTCAGAGGTCCAGGTGCCGGAATCTTTACGCCCTGGGCGGCGTAGCCGAGACCGCCCTGTTTGACTTGGTAGCCTGTTGTCTCGCCTGACACTTTGTCCTTGCCTGCATCGCCTGCGAGGCCTGGCGCCCAGCCGCTTGCGCCCGTCTTCTCTGCGGCCTCCCTCAAAGCTCGGAGGAGATCCTTGGTCTTCTCGGGAGTCAGGTCCTCGTAGTAATCGTCGTTAATCTGAACCATTGGTGCGTTTGCGCACGCACCCAAACACTCGACCTCTGTGAAGGTGAAGAGCTTGTCGGGGGTCGTCTCGCCGTGGTGAATACCGAGTTCCTCCTCGATCGCCTTCATGATCACGTCGCTGCCGACGCCACCGAGCTGGCATGGTGTCTGTCCCTAGTCAGCAATCTGAAGCTGCAGCTCATCGCTCGTGTCCGACTCACAGTTGTGCAGCATTGAACATGGAATTTGCCCACAGGGTTCCTGTTGTACATGGTATAGAAAGTGGCCACCTCGTAGACACGCATTGGAGGCATCTCCAGTATCCGCGCAACCTCGTTCATCACGCTGATGCTGGTAAATCCGTGCTGTCGCTGGCCGAGATCGAGAAGGGGCATGACTGCGGCCTTCTTGTATTGTGACGGGTATCGCGAGAGGACCTCCTTGATCAACTCCTCGTTGACCTTGTTGAACTTGAAGGGGATATCGGGGTTGTTCTCAGGCGTGTTGCGGTGCTGCGCGTACCATTAGTCCACCATGTCCTCTCCTCGCCCTTCCACCGGCCCTGTGCATACCACATTGAGAGATGCGCTCTGTGCTATCCGCGTTGTCTGGAACGTCCTCCTCTGCTCTTTCACCGCGCTTTGGAAAGCCCTCCGGCTCCCTCGAAGGAGCATTGGCGCGAGTTTGGAGGCCATGATGTGCTGTGTGTCGTGGGTCGCTGCGCAGTCGCAGGTGGATGTTCAAGCTGCTCTTGCCATTGCCTCTCAGTAAGCCTCGATCGGTATTGGTGGGTCCTTCCGCTTCCGCACGGACATCTCCTTCGTTGACGACATGGGCTTTGCTTCCGCTCCAACATGCCTTCAGCACACTTCAGCACGATTCCCAGGTCTTCAACTGTCCGTCATGAGACCGGCCCTTCTATCGGGGACCCCTTGAAGGTTCCGAGAGTATCGGACCCGTGTTGCTGAAGCTCCACCAGACCTATGTCTACTAAAACAGCTCGCTTGTGCCTAAACATGTCCTCTGCAAATTGCATGGAGGATATGTTCATAGCGATCGACTCATACTCCTCGACTACAGGTGACAGGACGCATAACTTTGCAATCCCATTGTCTCCAACTATAGGTGCAGTGCTCCGCCCGCCAAAAAGAACCAGCTATACCGACAACAGCCAAGCTATCACGTTCAACGAACCTCGGGACCACTACGAATCTCGATTGACCGCTTCCGCTGCGCAGTACACTTCGTGCTTTCTACGCTCTACGATGTATTTCAACGGTCAAGTACTGCCGCAAGCATTGCGCACGTTGGTACTTGCTCTATCCTTGACCAATTGCTAAGCATCGTGTCTGGCGAAGGCTCGGTAATGCCATATGTCCTCCGAGGATTTGCTGTTCTCAAGAGAGTTGACCAGCTCATAAATCGTCTATCAACGCGTGTCGAGACATCTCCCAGATCTGGTAATCGTTGGGTATCTCAAGCAAGTATTGGGGGCAGCGCTTGGCTGCATGGCCGAGGAGCCGAGTCTTTCGACACAAGAAGCGTGCTACAGGTTGCTTTGAACTATTGGTTGCCACGAACGTAGAAGGCGCTGCCATGGAAGTCCGCTGTTCCTGTATGCCAGTTTTCGCTGTGTCAGGTATTACCAAAGCCAGTCTGCCCAACGTTCTTGAGTGCACCCCAGCAGTTATCGTTTATAGTGATCGTGGTGTGCCGATGAACGCCACAAGTGGCTGGCTTTTGCACGCATGAATAATCAGCAGCCACGACTAGCCACGACTACCCTGGAAACAGATGATCCGGCGAACATACGTTCATGCGATGCAAAGCAAACTAGCTCGGCTTGCACCAGAAATGTCGCATTCACGACGACGGCGCCTTCCATAAGACAATGTCGTGTCTCGAGAGGCGCAGCATTGGCACCTGGGCAGAGTTTCTTGCCGAGCCTCCACGTAATCACAAGACCCGGTCAACCGTCTTCACATCGTTGAAGCTCTGTCCCTCCTGCACTTTGTTTGCTTCTGTTCCGAACATTCAAGAACATCATCACTACTACTGATATCGGAAGCACATCAGAGCACAGGCCCATCGCATCGACATCCGACTTGCAGACACATACAGCACATAATGTCCAAATACGTAAGTGGCGCCATCAACCACAATCGCAACTCGCAGGGCATCAATTGATGATCGGTACGCGCATAGGACGGACCTCCGCCTCCGCCAGGCTACCCCCAGCAACCTCAACAGGTGCATTACGATGCCGGCCCAGCGCCGATGGGCGGACAATATGGACAGCCGCCGCAGGGCTACAACCAGGGATATGATCCGAACTACAATCAAGGCTACGCGCCACAAGGAGGAATGCAGTATCAACAAGGGCCGCCGCCGATGGGATATCAGCAATATCCACCCGGACAGTACCCACCTGGCGGCTATCATGAAGAGCGCGGCGGCGGCAAAGGAGGAGGAATCTGTGCAGGTATTCTAGGTGCACTGGCGTGTTGCTGCTGTTTGGTAAGAATGACGACTGACCTCGATGTGTCGGGAACATCACTGACATGTGACTGTGCAGGACATCCTCTTCTAATCGAACGTACACGACGTCGCAGAGTCGCACTTGTTGAGATATGAGCATGGTGTAGAAGGAAATGACAGCACTGCCCGAGCGACAGGCGGCTATGAACAGGGCAGGAGAGATCCCTACGGCAGAACAATTTTCTTCTTCTATGATACATGGCGCATCGGTAAGCATTTGTAGTGCAAGAGCGAGGAGCAGTCGTGATATTTGGGGGGTTGCGTAATGTTTCTTCCACAAGCTATGCATTTCAGATACCTTATGAGTTCTCAGTGAACCTGCAGCTTCCTCGTAGACGCGCTGGCCGCCGCCTACGCAGCGAATTCGCCGTGAACACCACAGGACATCGAGCCTCCAAACGGTCCACACAGATGCTGAATAGCGCAAGTGTCTAGCAATGTGCAGTGGATTCC
>JAASLG010000783.1:0-13397 GCA_013365235.1 Cercospora sesami
TTCGCCATTGCTGTCGTTGAGCGTGTGCAGCAGCCCTTCAACCACTTTTGCGCATGTCGTGTAGTCGTGTTGCAGGAAGGTGGCATGACCGATGGTGAACATTTGGTTCAGGTCGTTGAGGGTCATGTAGCGAATATCCGAGTCGGCATCGTGCAGCTTGTGCAGGAGACTGGCGACGTTGTGCGAGGTGGGATTCTGGGGCACCGTGTTGCTCGCCATGGCGGGCGAGGAGGGGGAGGGGTGGTCAGTCGGCGGCGGTGCGGAGGGCGGAGATGGCTGTAGAGGTGTAGAATGGTATTCGAGTGCACTAAAATGTAATGCTGAAGAGAGAAAATGTGGCGGTGATGTGCAGCTGGTTGTTGGAGCTTTTGACGTGACGAACGACAGTCGACAGGCACCAACAGCTCCTGCCCCACCAACCACCGAAGCGGAGCCAGGTCCGTTCGCCAAGACTTGCGATCGACAAGTGAAGCTCTGGCCTTCGAGAAGCTTTCCTGTAACCAGCAGCACCTGGCCTACTTCATCTCCTCATTTCCTTCTGATCATGCTGGTCACCCTCTCCCGCCCACAAACACCACCAGCATGAAGAGACAACGTCACTTCCCCTCCGCCACCCACGACGCCGACGACACCGCCTCGAACACCATGTCGGCCAAACGCCAAAAGATCGATCGCGAGTCCAAGGCCGCCTTTGCAGCCAGTCAGCCCATGTTCGACACACTGCGAAATGCACGAGACCGGTTGCCTGATCAGGGCATGTACCTCACCGTTGCCGCCAATCTGGTCCAGCAGCTTCACGTCGGGCTCAAGATTGACGACGGCAACAACCATGTCGAGCGACACGCCAAGTACATGGATGCCATCGTGGAAGCCTGGCGAGGTGCCACCGACACCTACTGCCAAATCTTCTCGCAGCTCACGAGTATCACTGCCGACAAGCCTGAAGAAGGAAGGCGCGCTGCGACTTCGCATGCCGACTTCGAGAAAATGTTGCAGAGCGCACAGCAGGCACAGCAGATTGCGAACGAGTACACTCTTGCAAGAGAGAAGCCGGATATCCCCACAGCCCCTTCGGACAACAACGCCAAGGTTGAAGCGGAGACCTCTAGCTCTTCGAGCAGCGACTCGAATAGCGACGAGCCCGAGTCCTCGATGTTCCCACCCTCACAACCAACACCGACACCTGCATCGAAGAAGAGCTATCCAAACACGAAGTACGACAAGTCTGGGAGCAGGCTATTATGGCAGAGCGGAGAGCTGCGAGTGCCCATCAGTACCTTGACCAACGACGAGAGAAAGGAGTGGGCAGTTGTTCACAAGCGACTCGAGCGGATGAATGCAAAGAAGAAGGTTACGAGTATTGCAAAGGGTGCGAAGGTGAATGGAAGCAGTAACTCTGCATCTGTGCCGAACGGAACTGTGGTTCCGCAGACAAATGGTACGAAGGCGAAACCACAAGCTGCAGAGGAGTCCAAGGACCAGGACTTGGAGACGCTCAAGGAGATTGAAGCACGAATTAAAGCCAAAGAAGAAGCCAAACGTGCCAAGAAAGCCGAGAAGAAGCGCAAGCGAGAGAGCACCGACAGCTTCCTGATCGAAAACCCGGCGGAGCTCGAGGCCGAGCAGGCCACCGCCGGTGCAAAGCCAAAGAAGAAGAAACTCAAACACGCCGATCAGACCACCTCTGGCCAGCCCACGCCCAATCAGAATGGCAGTGCAAAGCGCAAAGGCAGTCTCGATGAAGGTAGTGCAGACGGAGGAGGTAAGCCGGCCAAGAAGCACAAGAAGAACAAGAATAAGGCATAGAATTTTCAACCTCTCGGGACCGAAAAGTACTAAGGAGGCCGAGAGCTCATGGAGAGGCGTGATCCCATCGAACACCGTACGATGGGGCTGTAGATTGCATGCACGGGACGACGAAATGCTACACGGTGCTGCACGCTGCATGACGAGCGTTTTGCTGTGATTTTTGTACGCACGAGCGAGAGATACCCCCTTTTATGGCAGCTTCAAATCGAAACGCGACGATGAGCAATGATAATTGCAGAATTGAAATTGAATCACAGCAATAAAGTGTGAACACTTATCCCTTGGGATCCTTGACGATTCTTTCATGGCTGTAGCACTTGCGTCCAGCCTGCCTCTGCTTCGACTCTCAGGAGGTTGTCTCACTAGGGACAATTCTCAGGAGACTGAGCGCTAATCTCAGCCGTAGACAAATGATGAACACTACTTACTTTCCTTGGGCACCCCCTACCTTCTTTTCGGACCAAATGACTACGCCTGTTGGTTCCTTCCAGTCATCCGAGTAGTCGCTAACTTCACTTGATAGTGCCTATAGCTTGCCGTGTCCCGTGGCTGCTGTAGCTTCCCTTCGCGGCGAGCCTAAAATAACCCACCTGCCGCACAGACATGCGTCAAAAGTAGCAGTGGAAGCTGCAATTCCACAGTAGGCAGTCATGACTACAAGGGAAAGGCACGAGCGAAGCGTCTGAGAAGGGGGCAGGGCATTTCGCGATTGTTGTTGGCGGTTACATGTTATGGAGAGGGTGGTTTGCACGTCCGCTTCGTGACTTTCCTGCTACTACGTTAGCACTTTCTACGAAGGAACTCGTGATTATTCCACCCGACAACATAACTTTCGCAACAAGCAGCACTACGCTGCCGTGTAACAACCATTCCTTAATCAGGAGGCAGCAGCAGCAATGGACCCCGAAGACTAGTGGAACGATCGCAGCAACACTGAAAAGCAAACCCCTCTGAAGACCTCAAGGACATTATGAGACTCTCCACTCGAGGTCCAAGTATCATATTGCGAGTAGCGATCGTATTACGAACAGCAAACTTTCATACACCTTAAACATACCCAACGCCGAATATGTCGAACATTGCTCTGGTAGGCACCCGACCATGTTGAGGTGCTACCAGCTAGGCCAGTAACCCATTTGGCAAAGGGGCTGCCTTTACTTCAGCACTCTCGCTTACAGGGAAAAACGTTGACAACAGCAATAGCTCTAAACAGTCTGCTCGAATCCGCACTCTCTCCAGTCATACTGGGCACTCTACTCGGGAATTATGCCAGACCCCTGAGTGATAACAACCATCCACTTCACAGTCTCAGTCGCAATGTCATACACTCTGCCAATGAAAGCGCCCTGATCTCATCTCTGCAGATCCATAATCGAACCGACCCGGCGTTTTGACCAGCTCTCTATATTTCTGCCTCGCAACATCTAGAGCTTCTCTCTTGCTTTCAAACGAGCCATAAACGTCTCGACTCTTGAGCGGAACATTCTCCTCACCAGCCATCTGCATATAGCTTGGGTGCAGTTCGGAGTATTCAACTGTCCAACTCGAGCATGGGTGCTTTGCGGCGAGTCGTGGATTCGTCCTGCGAATGAGGTCAACTCGACGCGTCTTGTCTGGGTCGTTGTCGATAGGAGAGGTGAGGTGCTCGAACGGTCTGGCGGCTCGGAGGAAGGCATGAACGGCCGCCATGCCTGGCGAACATTCTCAACCAAAGCGGCCAATGGCTTGGTCTAAGGCTGTCTCCAAGTATTTGTATGGGCCGCAGAGGGCAATGTTATGCAGGTGAGGGGTGGATGTCCTGAGGTAGTAGATCGTGCCGTGTGGATCCATCATAGTGGTGTTGTTATAAGGAAGAGGAGAGAGATTTGAAGTACAACCTCATTTTGCATCCACCCCGCATATGACAGACCCTAATCTTGATCTTGAGCAAGTGGACATTGTCCACTTGCCAAGCGCGCACGTGACTCTTGGCGTCCGCTTGCAGATGAAGTGAAGTCTACAACCTACAAAGCGCTGGTGCATCCAGGTCCCACGTAGCACATGCAACGAATGGTCGACTATCAGTAATATCATCATGGAGCCCGATATAGAGCATGTCAGCCAAATGACAATTAACGACAAATTTGTCTCTTTGGACACTTCTGCCCCTAGCCTGCACTATCCATAATCACCTATTCAACACGTTGCTACACTACAGGAATCAATTCAACAATGTTGGAAGATGCCTTCGACCCTAAGCCTAAAACAGCAAGGCGAAAATTAGTCCAAGTGAAGCACGCGTGCCAAAGCAATTGCACGTGTGCAACCTCAATCAAAACTCATGAACTTGGGCCATGAAATTCGGCCACATCACATCAAATGCACACGGTGTCCGCCTACTGCACGTCTTGAATATTCACAGCAGTGCACATTTTTGAGGAAACAGCAATCAACTTTTGGTGGCTCTCTGTCGCTCACAGCACATTTCCTCGCACCGGAGCAGCTCGAGCCCATTTCTTATTTACAATCCATCCTGAGCCATGATGTGATGGGGGTATCTTCAAATTCCACACACCTCACGGCACCACAACTCCCAGCCTAATAATCAAAAACTTTTGTTATCCCGCCCTTTTTTGGTTTCCCCACTTGCGCCGTTGTTTTTCAAATGCAATGCAATGCAGTATACTTCCTGGTGTGCCGCTCAATCGCTTTGTTGGAACCGACACCAGGAAGCCATGTACTGAAGTCAAGCTTTCTCAAGGTCACATCCTCAAACCACCTCCTCTTATCCTCATTGTTCAATTGCCAATCTTCCTTTATACTGCGCATACAACCTCTTGATCATATGCAATCTCTGCCTCCAACTGCTCGGGTAGTCTCCCATTTCGCCCGCTTGCCACATGAGAGAGAAGACACAAGCATTCAAAGCCAGATTTCTCACGTAACCGCCGAGACTCGCCCCACTGATGACCTTCACGTCCACTGCAGAAGACAGGCTGGGAAAGCCAGGACGGCTGAGGACCTTGACATTGTAGAAGCGTTCTTGCTTCGGCTTGTTGCATGTGATCTCTCGAGCTTGCAAGAATGACGTGCGTTCCGAGGGCGAGATGACAATATAGACATAATTGAATGCAGAAGGGAACGTGTTGAAGTTGAAGTCGGATCCAGAATTGTTGAACACAATATTGACAAAGTCGTTCCCAATGTGTCGTTTCTTGTTGATGACAGCAAGTTTTGGGTCTTCGTTGTTTGGCATGAAAGTCGTGATGTGGTAGACGAGCTCCGTAACCTCGTTGTTCCACACCATTGTGTACGCGCCATCCATATCTTCTGCCCTGTCCAGACCCTGCGAATTGAAGGTGGCTCCTTTCAGTTTGCGCAATGATCCAAGATCGTCGAGAAATTCGCGATAGTCAGGCGTGCCCGAGGTGTTAAGCAGTATCTGATTCTCGTCGGTCTGATCTTCTCCCACGAAGATGACTCCCGCTTTGTGAGAGTCGAGAGCGGAGACCCTGTCGAACGTCTGTATTGCGCGAAGCACAGCTGGGTCTTCGTCTTCGTTGGGTAAAGTGATGATCTTGTCCGAGCCCAGTGCTGAGTATGGCCGAGGTATGGCGACTTTGCCGTAGATACGCCCGTCGGTATCGTCTGGGAAGACGTTCAGAAAGTCTTGATGATTCGCCTCGAGCGTCACTGACGCCGTGAGACTTTCAAGCTCACCCGACTGGCATCGCTCCTTCTCGGTCCTATTAGCCAGCAGCCGTCGCGCTGTTCCTGATGGCCGTCGAATAGTGACGACAGTCTTCCCGGTCCGCAGCGCTGTTTCCGTCGTAATCAGCAGTATGCCAGTAACACGATGCAATTTGACGATGCGCCCGTCGATGTCATCAAATGTCTCGATTGGAGTCGGCACTGTTTGTTCCTCGGCATCGATTCGATCCATCAAATCAATCGTTACCAAGCCCTGCTCTTCAATGTGTTCGGTCCCATCGAGATCGGTGTAGCGCAGACAACCGCTGATGTACTCTTTCAGCCCGTGTCGGTCCTCGCGTCGCAAAGCCATGTACCAAAATGTGATGACATGATGTGCTAGAGCATACACATACTGCGCCATATCCTCGCTGGAAGTACTACTCATGCCAGCACTCTGTTCGCTAGTTGGTGTTCGCTTGCGCTCCAGTGAGGATGTGCTCCTGACAGACTGCAAATAGCTGTGACAGACTCCGAAGATTCGCTTGAAGTCCTCGCGACGAAGCCTGTCCTGCAAATCGGCAAAGCGTGACAGGCCTGCAAAGAACTCAAGGACATAGATGGCGAGTGACCTCTGCGTAACCATCTTTGCCATCTTGTTAATGACGACGTCCATGTAGCTAGCCATAAGCTCGGGCAGTTCGTAGCAGCAAATTGTCAGTGCGTGAATGCAATGAATGCTTGGAGCATAGTCTCGCGAGCCCGCAACATTGATGATAGTAACGATAGCCAGCTTCACGTCGCTCCTGGAAAGGCAGTAATGGTAGCTGATGATGGCAGTGAGGATTTGGATGAGCTGAATAATGACGTACGACTTGCTGAGGTCGGGAAGCGGTGGCTCAACGAACGAGTCCGCCTTGAGCAGATCACAGACCGCTTGTCGTAGCAAATTCATTTGACGGAAGCTGCCTTTCCACAACACATGGTTGCGAATGAGGGCTGGAAGTGAGACCAGTACGGCGTTGTAGACGTCCCAGCGTTCAGGCGGACGAACCAGTAAGTCGTAAATTGCATCGACCAGTGCTTCGAGTGACAGACTGGACAGGCCATACAGCTGATTGAATCGAGCAGAACGACCAGTGGGCAATTCTGGTAGGTGGACGCGTGTAGCGTCCAGATAACCTTCACCGGCGGCATCTGCTCGAATGCTGAGCACGAGTTTTGTTGCTTCGACGCTGTGTCTCGCTGCCTGGCACAAAAGTGGGAATAGCCAGTTTCGTTGACCTTCCCACTTCTCTTTCTGTGTCTTGTGACAGAAGATTCTGACCATACCTTTGGCGAGAATGTCCTTGGTTGCAGCGGTAGTGGTAGCGCTTTGAATCATTTCCTGAAGTGCGTCCACGAAATCTCTTCTTGCCCCCAGATTCTCGGTCTGGAAATATGCAGACACGCTGAGATTCACGAAGGCGTCAAGTTCGTCAGGATACAACGATGAATCACTGAGCTGGACGAGTAGACCACGGTAGCCTTTCTCCCACATGTCGTACTCATCGAGCATAAGCGCCCGGTGCCATGGGGCCAGTAGTTGGCCGGCAAGCGATTGCGGAAGCGGTCTTCGTACTTCGACGAAGATTTGCGCCATTTCTGGTTGGTGACGGAGTTCGAAGGAGGAAAGTCGGCGCTCGAGGCCCAGAAAGAGCGCCTCGACCGCAGTCTTGTCCAGTTGCTGCGTGACACAACTTTCGATCAGATCCAAGCTGATTCCAAGGCCGCCATCATGGACCAGCTCACGGAAGACCTGATCATCTTGGAGCATAGTGCCAAGCATGAGAGCAACGTGTTCGCGTAAGATGGCATTCTCTCGTACGGGACAGTTCCACAGTCCTCGAACAAGCTGTATTGCATTCATTGACGATACATTCTCTTCGCGTGAGGGCAGTAGCTTGTCAATGGTAATAAGAAGCGCTCCGATTGCCGCAGAGAACTTATACTTGTCGTGAAAGGTCTCATGGCTTGTGATGATGTCCAATAGAGTCTCCTTGAACTGACCTCCGAGGTGGGACGCAAGAATATGCTGTGACACCATCCATGCCTGGTGCATCAGTCTTCTGTGTCTATTCATACGACCGCCTTGGTAGTATGCATAGGATGTGAACTGCACTGCCGGACGCAGCTCCGGGATCAGTGAGTAGGTGACGATTGTGTCGATGAGGGTCAATGCAGCGTAAAAGTCGGAAGTTGATGAAGACAAGCTTGCGGCGTCGAGCGCGGACTCCAACAAAGTGCCAAGTGCAGCAGGTGCGAACCATTTGGCGTGGAACCGAATGGAGGTTGAAGTTTTTTGGAGAAGCTGGGAAAGAGAGGCCTTGCCGGAGAGCACTGGCGATCCGAGGGCGTCATCATGGGCAGGGGCATTGTGGTTGATGATGGCCTGCGTGAGACGCGCACACAGCGTGGCCTCGTCGGGGGCTATGTCGTGGCGATTTGCGAGGTCCATGTGGTTGAGGCCGGTTCCGTTGACATGAGGGTGATGGCCGGAGAGAATGGTGCTGCGCGAATGTCAGTTCATCTGCGCCAGAAGACTATCTACCACTGGCTGGAGGCAATGTTTGGCAGTGAGTGAGCGCGGGCAAGTTTGGTGAAGAAGTGGAAGACAATGCCATGACGTGCTTGAGCGCAAGGCAGCCAGCCGTGGGAGTGTGCAGACTGAGGCTGCCATGAGGATGTGAAGTGCAGCAGCCTCGCCAACGGTCGCCAACGTCAGGCTGCGGACTCGGCTCCTGGCTGGTCACCTGCATCGTCTGCAACATGGAGGTGTTGGAATGACGCCAGCACGCGGCTCTGCTGGGTGGCGTGCAGATGAGCATGCAGGGGTGGGGGGGTGGAAGTGAAGACGGAAAACGCGTACCTGGAGGTGGGCGTGTGGTGGCTGCTGCCCGACATGCTCGACAGCGGCCGCCATTCCGATGCTGCTGGACGAAGCGGGCCATGCTGGTGATGCCCGTCCATGAACACCGCACGACGGTGGGAGGTCGATTTCTGCGGCAGAGCACGAGAGAGGTCTCATCGTTGGCTGATAAGTCTTCCAAGACTTCCAAACCGCGACAGTGCGTTGGTCCAAACGGGCAGGTGTTGCCTGTGGCTCGTTATATCGCCCACGTGAAGGCTTCTGTCATGGTGGATGCTTGATTGCTGCCAGCACGGCCCCGGCGGATTGAAGCGGGTCAAGCAGGACGAGGGCCTCGTCGCCGCCGAAAACTGTTCTCGCTTGCGTCGGTCTCGCTTTTGTCCGACAGGGCTCGGCCCGCGGAAGCTCGGCTGGCCAGCCACGGTCGGCGCCGATCAACCTCGTGCTTGAGCCTCACCACACCACGCTCCACTTTCTGCGATTGTTGCTGCGAGCTCGTGCATGCTGATTGCTACCCGCGTTCGCATGCAACGGCCAGAAGCAGCAATGCACTGCTTGTACCGGGTCCGACCGCGAGGCACTGCTCCAGGGCATGCAGGCCCCCGATAATCCTCGCTGTCATGGATCACTTCTCGCCCGTCGCGGGAGCCCATATCCGCGCCCTCGTGCTCCCGGTGGGCAGCATTGAACGCGATCGCTTCTTGTTGTTCGTTCACCGGCTGCAGCGAGAAGCGAGCCTCATTCCTCTGGCAGACATCGCTCCGTATGCCGCCGACGATGGCCATCTCTTGTCGCCCCAATCCTCCAAGCAGGGCTCGCTGCTCTACCGCTTTTCGCCCTCGGCTCCCTCCGAACAGCTGCTGCAGCTATCGCCGTATGAACTGTTTCGCGAGCCATTGCTGGTCATTGGCGTGGTCGATGGATTGACAGGAGACGACGATGCCAAAAAGAAAGAGCTGGACGGTGCAGCTGCATATCTGAAGGAGCGTCATCCACGTGTCGTTCACCGACAATTGGTTGTGCTACAGCAGGGGGACAGTGAGAGCACATCGAACATAGCAAAAGCAGTCGCAGTAACAAACATCGACACACCCCATGACCCTTCGTTGCGGGCAGCCATTTGCGACATTTCAGCTCGCTTTTTGGTCGAGTTCACCACTTACGCCAAAGCATTGCAGGCATCGCCGTCTATACAGACTCCTGGTCAGACTGCTCGCAGCTTGCAGCGTTCCAACTCGATTCGCGAACATGACAACCGATCGAACTCCGGCATGTCCAGCCCAGCAGACGAGGAAAGTCCGTCCAGGCCACCAATTAAAGCTCCTCCACTCCCGGCTACCTCATTCGATCAAATACCGAGCGCAAATGCCATGACTACCACTCGCGACCGATCGGACAGTAGAGAAAGTAGTCAGAGCGGACCTTCCAAAGCCAAAGGTCACAACCGTAATTCGAGCAATGACCGCATTGCCCTGCAAGGCTTTGGTTCGGGTGCCTCTGCCGAAAAGTCGCGTGCCAGAGGCAAAGCGCGCGTAGGCATTGTTCTCGCCTCCATTTACATGATGGCCGGTCGCTGGAGCGATGCCTTGGCTGTGTTCGTCGAGCATACCATCAAAGCCCGTGCGCTGTCAGATCACCTCTGGCATGCCAAGGGCCTCGAGAACTCCATGTTGTGTTTGTTACTGCTGGCGTGGGCAGGCATCGAGTTTCAGGTTCCTTCCATATGCGATCCTACTACCGAGCGTGCAGGATCATCCACGATCGCTCGCGCCAGTATTGATGCACGTCTTGCCGCGGAAGGGATGCAACGGCAAATTGTTCGCTTGTCGGTGGCGCTCCCTGATCTATGCAAGCTGATTGTCAGTCTGTACCGCTCTCACGAAGGAGCTCTGGAGTTACCCGCCATCGTCCCGGCCGAAGCGACCGTCCGCGTGTCAAAGCTGCTCGCGACGCTTGGGGCCGCACGAGGTGAGCTTTCGCCTTCAAAACTGCAGTCGCTCATCGTCGGACACACTGGCCAAGTTGGCGAGCAAGAGCAGAGGTCTGTCAAAATCGCACAGCCTCTAGGAAGGCCACGGCCCTATTCCAGAATAGCCATTGCAGAGCTACTTGCCCAAGCACAGCCCAGTAACGACGAACCCCTTTCAGCTGCAGACCATGTTCGGCTCCTTTCTGGAATAGCAGCAGCCTATGACATGCTTGGACTCGAGCGCAAAAAAGGCCTCACCACAAAAGACCTGATCGCGAGACTGACTCAGGCCTTATTGCAAGCACGAAAACTGGGCGCTGCTGAGATGGGAATCCACCCTGCTGCAGCGTTATCTGTGGAATCCGGCTCTGAGTCAATACTGTCTTCCAGTGGGCAGATGCGCGGCATCAATGACATGATTGCCGAGCTTTGCGCAATATATGGTGCAAAGGTGCTTCCTGCGATACGGCAAGGGACGCCAATCTTTGCGGACATCAGAAGCTATGGCAATGACAATCTCAAAAGAGATCTGTTGAAAGAGCTTGCTCACTTCAGCGAAGCATCCCCAGATCCGCATGGCGTCCTGGCACTTACAGCATCTCTCCTTCGTGCTGCAGGCCCCAACTCAGCTCTTGATGCAGGGACCAGTGATATCTCGAATGCTTTCTCGCGCGAAGAGCAAATGCATTATGCTACAGTGATCAACCGGACAGTTGCAGTGTCCAAGCACCTCGGGCTCACGGACGTTCACGCAGTGTATTGGGACCCTTTCCTCGTACGCATGGTGCAGATCTTGCAGCCAACTGGTCAACGGACAGTCATCGATAGGACAAAACTGAACATGGCGCAAAAGGCTGCCAATCAACCAATCGCGCCAGGGAACCCACTGCTCTATGATCCTAGTGCAAGCAGACCTGGCACTGCAGCACAGGAGACATTCCTTCTCGTCGCAAATGAGCCTTCGGAGTGCATTATCACTCTGCAAAATCCTTTCGACATTCCCGTCGATATCGAGTCACTGGAGCTGGTCACAGAAGGCGCAGAACTTGCTTCGGAACATCAGCCGACAACACTTGGTCCGTTGCGGTTCCAGCAGGTCACGCTCATGGTGACGCCCAAGTCTGTTGGCATAACAAAGATCACCGGCTGTTACATCAAATTACAAGGCTGCTACCCCCAGGTGTTCCCGATCGTTACGACTTCTTGGTCTGCCCAAACGCCACTCACTGTGAAGGACCTTCAGAAGCAGACGCATCAAGTATCTGATGTAGAATCAACAGAAACGAGACTGAAGAGCCTCGGCATCGAGCCCGGGTACGTTTCTGCTACAGTAATAGACGACCTTCCGGTATTGCAGCTGGAGAACACCGCAGCACTAGAGTCTGGCCTGATGCTTCTGGAAGGTGAAAGCAGGTCCATTGAACTGATTCTCCGCAACACGAGCAACATCGCAGCAACAGTATTCGAAGCCACCGACACCGCCGACGTCCTCCAAAGAGATGACGAGCACAAGCTCAAACTTAGAGGTGTCAGACACAAACGTTCAAAGTCCTTCTTGCCCACAACAACAGTTGCACCCGGAGAATGCACGACTTTCCAATTTCGCGTCGAAGGCAAAGCTGGTCTTTCGAGCACTCAAGCCAATTTCTACTACCAGGCAAGCAATAACCTCAATGGCAAGCATGCACGCGTTGTTTCCGTCCCAGTAATCATGACTGTCAATGCTGCTCTCCAAGTGCACAATCTCGAAGTCCTGCAACCTGGTCAGCACGATGATCCCTCCGCGCTCCTCGTCTCATTCGACATCCGCAACGCATGGCCAAAGTCTGTGTTGTACGAGTGCTTTGAGAAAACTGCACGAAGACTCGAATGGCGTCGAGATGACACCGAAGCTCCTTCTCATGACATCCAAGATGGCCAACTTGCACCTGGCGAGATCAGACGTGTCTACTTGACTCTCCAGCATGACAACAGCGCGCTGGAGAATTACGAAGAAGATGCTGAAGTCGCTCGCACACGATTCCTGGAACAATTGCACGTTTCCTGGCGAGTAGAAGAACACAGTGGATACGTCGACCTTCTTGGTCTTCCCCTTTCAGAGCAAGCACTGGACCTCGTGAGAGGAGCACCCGTGAGCGTGAGCATCAGCACCGTACCCGACAGCAAAGAGATTTGTGTAGGAACCTACGTGAACATCACCGCCACCGTCCGCGACCGCTCTCGAAAACGCAATCCACTTCACGAAGAACAAGAATTCCTCTCAGTAGAACTCTCCTCCTCTCTCGATCAGCAACATGCTTCGCGATATTTTGCGTTTGCAGGCAATTTGAAGAGGATTGTATCTCTGAAAGCACCGAAGACACCGGATATTAGGATTATGAGCTCAGAAGGATCACCTGGCCATGCGCCGGATTCCGCTGTCGGACCTGCTGTCGCTGAGACGAAAATTGAGTTTGTTATTTGTCCGCTTTTGAAGGGGAATATGGAATTTGAAGTCGTTGTGAGACCTGTTAGGATTGGGAGGACGATGGCGGCGGGGACAGGTCGTGAGTGGGCTGCGAGGAAAGGGTTGGTGGTTGATGTCGCGAAGGCGTGAACAGGAAGAAGGCTCGTCACGGATCGAGAAGACACGAAATACTATGCCTAACGCTCAGAATGTAGCAGCTACACAATGGCCACCTTTCAAACTGTTACTATCAGGAAATGGAGCCCTGGTTTGAGGACCTCGGTTTCGGACCAAAGCGCTGAGCTTACATCCACTGCATCACAGCTGCAAGGCAAACGTTTGAAATTGCTACAAACAGTCATCCATCACACAACACTCACGCCATCAAGCCGCTTGTCGATCCCTCAAATTCGCGGGAATCGATTGCCTGTTTGCGGTCACAGCCTTTGTCTCACTTGCTTGCAGACCGCCTTTTGCACTTCTTACCTCGAGATTTCCACCTCCGCCCCGTTCTTTTTTCACTGCTTATCTACGTAGCGAATCTCTCCTACTTAAGCACATATCGCAGATGCCTCTCAGCCCCGAAGCTCCTCCTA
>JAASLG010000784.1:0-13503 GCA_013365235.1 Cercospora sesami
CCAAACATGTAGGTCCTCGCACTCGAGGAAACCCTCGATCCGAACTGGAAGTCTCAGGTCTCGCTCGGATACTGAGCGTCATTTCACGAAAATAGCAGACTGATGAAAAGCTTCATTGAGATTTAAGCTAGGCGTTGGAAGGGGACATCACAGTGTACACTATAGATATCCGGCGTTGACAGTACGTCCAAGGAGTGCAAGGCACTTATTCGGCTTAACTAGATGTTTGATCCCGTGATCGTTGCTGGAGAATTGCGATAAGGCCATATTTATTCTAGTCCTGCTGCCACATTTTTGCCGTTGCAAGTGCCATAATGCCATGGCGACCGTTAGTCACATGGCGTCACCCAAATTGCTGGTCACAATTTTTATGCCGGTAGCATGCGTACTGCGAGCCCTGCTGTTGGCAGAACGTCCAGGGAATACTTTCCTCAGCACCGGCCCGGTGGCTGAACCGCTGTTTGTGCTGTTGAAGGGCGCCGCTTGCCACTGCCAATTTGGGCTAGCTCACAACCTTGAACTTGCAAGGGTACGTCGCGAGCTCTATCACTTCCCCACATACATATACTGTAGCAATGCCGCCGTCTTCCTCTTGCGTCCTCATTGCCTGTTTTCTCACTCATTTCTCGTACTACCATCGTCGTGCGAGACAATCATGGCCTCCTTCATGAGGAATGCTGCTCGTCTGCAGCCAGCACTCCGCTCCTCGATTCGTCCCGCAACGATCGTTCGACGAACCATGGCCACTCAGTCGCCTTCGCACAACGCCAGCGCTGCTGCAGCAGTCAGATTTGCCGTGTCTGACTCTGCCGAGCCATCGCTCTTCCCAGACGAGCCAACTGGACCAATTGTACGAACACAGATTCCTGGTCCAAAATCACAAGAGGCGATAGCAGAGCTTGATCAGGTCTTCGATACGCGATCGCTCAACATGATGGCAAACTACCAGAACAGCTTCGGAAACTACCTGGCTGACTTGGATGGTAACGTGCTTCTCGATGTCTACGCTCAGATCGCGTCCATTCCTGTTGGTTACAGCAACCCAAATCTGCTGGCTGCTGCAACCACCCCAGAGATGGCCTCTGCTATCATCAACAGACCTGCTCTTGGAAACTTCCCTCAGCATGACTGGGCACACATCTTGAAGACTGGTATCCTGAAGGCTGCTCCAAAGGGCTGCGACCAGGTCTTCACTGCACAAGCTGGCTCGGATGCCAACGAGCTCGCATACAAGGCCGCTTTCATGTGGAAGCGTCGCCAGGAACGTGGTGGCCCAGAGGTTGACTTCACAGCCGAGGAGATCTCCTCTGCCATGAACAACCAATCTCCTGGTTCGCCGAATAACATGTCGATCCTCTCATTCCGCACCGCTTTCCACGGCCGTCTGTTTGGTTCGCTCTCCACCACTCGCTCCAAGCCAATTCACAAGCTCGACATTCCTGCCTTTGACTGGCCCCAGGCGTCTTTCCCAGCATTGAAGTACCCACTTGAGGAGCATGCTGAGGAGAACGCAAAGGAGGAGGCCCGCTGCTTGGCTGAGGTTGAAGATCTTCTCCTAAACTACCACAACAAGCCTGCTGCTGTTATCGTCGAGCCCATCCAGTCTGAGGGTGGCGACAACCATGCTAGCCCAGCATTCTTCAATGGTCTCCGTGATGTCACCCGCAAGCACGGCGTGCTTCTGATCGTCGACGAAGTCCAGACTGGTGTTGGTGCTACCGGCAAGTTCTGGGCACACGAGCACTGGAACCTCAAGCACGCCCCAGACATGGTCACTTTCAGCAAGAAGGCACAGACCGCTGGCTACTACTTCAGCAACCCAGAGCTCAGGCCAAACAAGCCTTACCGTCAATTCAACGTAAGTTCACAACACTCTCACAGCTTATCCGCAACTGACTTATTGGTTCTAGACTTGGATGGGTGACCCAGCTCGTGCCCTGCTCTTCCGCGCTATCATCAACGAGATCGAGCGTCTCAACCTGGTTGAGAACACTGCCATCACTGGCGAGTACCTTTACAACGGCCTCGAGAACCTGGGCAAGCAATACCCTGGCGAGATCCAGAATCTCCGTGGCAAGGGCCAAGGCACATTCATCGCCTGGGACTCTCCTCGCCGTGACGAGGTACTGAAGAAGGCCAAGGGTGTTGGCATCAACATTGGTGGATCTGGTGAGCGTGCTGTGCGCCTGCGACCTATGCTCATCTTCCAGAAGAAGCATGCAGACATCTTCCTCGACGCGTTGGAGAAGGTGTTCAAGTCATGAACGACTGCACCGAGTGATATCACGACGGAGGCATGATTGATGAGATTTTCAAGACACATTGAAGCGATTCGAAAATGGTCAGCACGAAACAGTGCGACTTTGCATGGCGTTGGGGCTATATCAAGGACCGAAAGCATTTTGCCTACAGGTTTACGGCAGACGATTGAGATGTAACATGAGCACCTGAGAGAAGTGGTCATAATCTGAGACTATCGAGCAGAAAGAGTTCGACGATCTTCCCAGTACCATCCACGTATCACTGCTGACCGCCCATCTCGTCACTCCGTTTGTACCTGCCAGTAATTCGTGCCAAGCCTGGCGACAAGCTTTGCAGATTGGAACTTTAGCTGAGTCGCGCAGGAACCAGATTCATGCCCACCTCTTCACGGCGCGACGTTCTCTCACAATGACTCCGCCGGCGGAAGATTTGAAGTCCTGCCCAGCTAGACCAGCTCTCAATCGACGACCACTTGGAAGAAGCCATGACGGCGGCGTCACAGTCGGAAAGCTGTCGTCATTGTCCGGGTGTCGGCATGCTCAAAAAGGCTCCTCGGCGGCCGGGCCGACGCTCGCGCAGCAATGAACGCGTCTCTTGAACGTCCCACGTCATCGTCCTCACATTCGATCCTGCGTCGCCCCGAAACAGTCTGGCGTCACCCTGCGAAACTGGGAAGGGCCAAGAGATATATGCAGGTAAGGTCTTGCTCTGACGCGCTGATACGCGCTCGTCACTGCTAAGCTACTCTCTTCTACCCTGCCCTTGCTCCTTTCGTTGGCTTCTTGCTGCTTAGCCCTCAGGCATCCGCGGACTACAGCTCGTACAGAGACGAAATATGGTTGGCAAGAGGTCTCTCCCGCAAACACCGAACAGCAGGACGAAGAGTTCTGGTCAGGTCAGACCTAGAAGCAGGGGACAACAATACGGCAATGGAGATCTAGAATCAGGAGCAGGATATGACAACTACGAAGGATATCGCGAGGCCAATGGCAATGGGAATGCCAGACCACGAGTCGACCTGACCAACGGAATCAAGGGGCCCAAACCAGGAATCTGGAGGTTCAAGGATGCGGCGAGGACAGCTCTAGAAGACAAGAGACGGGAAGAGTTGAAGAACAAGCTCTTGACTCAAATCAATCATGACGAGTTGGAAGAGTTTCGTAAATCTGATGAAGAGTTGAAAGCCATAAAGAACAAGAAAGTCAGGAAATTCTATTCGGAGCAGAATGACAGGCTCAATGACTGGTTAGAGGTCGATGCCATTGTGATGGCCGTCGCAGACGATGTTCTGGAGAGCATGGATCCCGATCCAGATAATGATGGAACACGCGAAAGGGGAGGAGGAATTCAAGACGTTGCTGGCAACATCTATGAGCTCCTGCCTGAGGAGGAGAAGGAGAAGCGGGCGAAAGCTGAGAAACGGGCAAAATGGTAACAGGCTTGTCGCTGCTTCGCTTGTTCGAGCCTACCAACTAACCATATTCCAGGGCCATCAATGTGAACGTCATTGCGAATGTGCTACTCCTAGCAGGAAAAGTCTACGCGGCATCGACAACCGGCTCCCTCTCCCTCATCGCCAGTTTGGTCGACTCCGCGCTCGATCTCCTCTGTACCCTCATCGTCTGGTCAACCAACAAACTCGTCAGCTGGCGCTTAGACAAACTCCAAAAGACTTTCCCCGTCGGCCGCAAGCGTCTCGAACCCCTCGGCATCCTCGTCTTCTCGATCATCATGGTCATCTCCTTCCTCCAAATCCTCCAAGAATCCGTCGAGAAACTCATGCCACTGGAGGGTGAAGCCGAGCCACTCGGGAACTATGCCATCGGCGCTCTGGTCTCTACTGTGGTTGTCAAAGGCATCATCTGGTTCGGTTGCATGCCTATCAAAACTACACAAGTCCAAGCTCTCGCAAAAGACTGCAAAACAGACGTCAACTTCAATACATTATCACTGCTCTTCCCATTGATCGGATACTATGCGGATGTCTGGTGGCTGGACCCCGCAGGCGCCGCTGTCCTCTCAATCTTCATCATCGTAGATTGGGCCTCAACCTGTTTCGAAAATATTACAAGACTTTCCGGCCAAGCCGCCGACCCAGAATTTATGAAGAAATTAATGTACGTGGCTTACAGGTTCAGTCCTGTTGTGACAGGTTTCAAGAGCGTTACTGCGTATCATGCTGGAGATGGAGTCTGGGTAGAAATGGATGTGCTAATGGATCCGCATACCAAACTTTATCATGCGCATGATATTGCTGAGACGTTGCAGTACTGTACAGAAGGGCTGGGCGAAGTTGATCGGTGCTTTGTTACGATGGATTATAGTTCTAGTGGGCCTACTGGGCATGCGGAAGATGCGGAAAGAGTGTGAGATTAGCATATTGATTATGTACAGCAGTTTATCTGTATCAGGCTTCTGCACAGCACTTCAAGTCAGATCTGTAGGATCCTCTGGAGCCCATGATTACAATGAACTCCTCCCATTACTTCGTCCACGTCCTGACATGTTCCTTGCGCTTGTTCGGACGGATGATCTTCATGACCACTTGGTCAGGAGTCAGGACGCTAATATGCTGGTACTTCTCAGTCCATTCCCGAGACTCTATGTCCTTTGCCACCTCTTTGGGGTCTTCGTTTGAAGAAGCAGCCTTTGGAAGGTAACATACGACGAACCTTCGGAATCTGCTGGTGTTCAAGAGAGCCCAGCCAGCAAACCAATTGACCATGAAGTCGGTCGCAGCGATCTCGTCTTTCTCCCACAAGCCTTCGAAACTTGGCAACAGCTCTGGATCAACTGAGACCAAGTTGGCATTCGGGAGTGGGTTGGGGGATTCCTCGTCGTCTTCCATGTCAGGCGGGCAGAGGTCGCAAACGGCACCATACAGTCGCAGCCACCGCTCATCCGGCTTGACGCAGTCGATAAAGCTTTTGAACAAGAATTGCTTCAGCCCAGGCCGGGCAAGAATCTTGTTGGCTTCAGCACCTTCAGGCTTGAAACTGTTGGCGTCGAGAAAATTTTGAATTATCTCCGTAGCTCTCTCCGGATGGTAGACGAGCAGATCGTCCGTAAGGAACACAGCATTGCCGAGTGCTAGTATTCGAGTGCATCCGAAGGTTGCCTTGCGATCTCCCAGAATCGCTGCAGCCTCATCAACACCGACGGTGAATACTGCGGTAGCTTGTGAAGACCATTCCGCCAGGCCAGGGACTTGCCAAAGAGGCACGTCAGTGTGGACCAAGAGTACACCGGTTCTGTATTTTCTGCGAAAGTAGTCCCATGCTCCAGCTGTTTCTGAATGGTACACTTTGCACTTCATGCCGGTAAAGATCTGTCTATAGACCTCCGATATAGCACTGTGTGTGGACGGGATCATCAAGAAGACAGCCTCCGGACTCTTGACGAACAGATTTTCTACATCAAGATGTGCCAGATCTCTGCCCAAGATCGAATGCAGAGGCTGCATGTCAAGGGGGGCAGGAGCATCAGTAGATTGCAGCTTCTTTTGCAGGCTTGGGACTCCGTCAAAGGCGCAGAACTTCAAAGACGCGCTGCTCAGAGGCATGTCAGGAGTTTCCAGGAACTTCCAGGGCTCTGCGTCGCTTGGGTATATTAGTATCGTTGAAGAGTAGCCCACTACTGTAGCGACAATGCCGCAGTCATTCAATTTGCAAACCTCGGAAAGGCCAGCCATCTCGTCCTCCTCCGCAACATCGAGATGCAGAAACCCGGCAGCAATCTCGTTGCTCTGTCGTATGCTGTCCCACAGCAGAGCCTGCACGTCGCCGCTGAGCACAGCATGTCCAGCGCGAACAATTGGGTCGGATCCGAACATGCGAATGAATGCACGATCACCTATCATTTCGAACTTTGCCCTGACTCGATGGGGACGCTCATCGCCCGCATGGTACAGCTTGAAACTCGCATTCAACGTCACTGCCGCAGCCGCTGCACCGTTCGTATGCCATGGTGAGTTCCAGCTTTCGGATAGTCTTATCGCCTCGTTTGGTGTTGAGTTTGCAGGTGACCCTCCTAAATGAGTTGGTGACATGACTATGTCCGGTGATATATGAGATACCGTAGACAGTGCTGGCACTTGCGGCGCACTGGCTTGACCTGCTTCTCGACCACGAACTGATCCAGCATCTGCATTTTGGATGCCCGCTAGCTTCCTATGCTCAGCGAGGGGGTCCAAGTTCGGACCGCTTGCGGAAGGCGCTGGAAACGTGGCAGATGTTGATATCTTTCTCATGGCCCCAGGCGGTAAAGCGTCAAGTCCGGTGTCCCAATGAGCAAATTTGCAGGTATCTCCCTTAATACATGCCCTTTGAGTTCTCCAGAAGTGGCACGTCAGTCTTGCAGGCGCTACTTTGGACATGTCAGATGGTAGCCTGACCTTTTCCGGGTCCCTCGACATCGGCTCGTTGGTTGCTTGCTGAGCATGTTCAGCGAGGCTTGCCATGTATGCTTCCTGACTTGCTCGGGCGTCTTCTACAGTCACTTTGGGTGGAGGTGCATCGAACCCTGTATCGTAGTGCGCATATCTACAATGTGCGTTTTGATTGCATTTGCCATATGACCGCCAGAAATGGCAGAACAGCTCGTGGAATCTATAAGGTTGGTTCTTTGGGGGTAATCGTAGCTTGGCGGCTTCTTCGCCACTGATCTTCGTTGCGTCCCCAGGAGGATAGGAATGTAGATTGAAGCACTCGTCGGCACTGTAATAGCAACTGCCTTCGCTCCAGAATCGACATGTGACTCTGTGTGGGCGATCCCGACCATCTTCAGCGGCTATGGCCGGCTGCTTCGTGACATGAGTTGCCATACCCGCTGTTCCGATGGAGCCTGTCACTGTCTGTCTATTGCCGCCCGTGGTAGCGTCTGATGGTGGATCTTCCCGAGCAACAGGGGGTGGCGTCCTCCTAGCATATGCGCTGCCAATGCCTCTATTCTCGGCAACAGGTTGGTTGTCTGTCTGGACTGAAGGTACTTGGCCGCCTCCCATCGATGCTGAATTTGCCGCAGCCCCATCTTTAGACGCGGTAGAGGCTTTGATGACCTTGCCAGTCTTCGGATCAATGATATCCAAAGCATTGATGTTAGGTGCAGCCTCTGTACGTGAGTACTTTTGAAAAGCATTCTGCATGGCCAGGTTATGAAACCTGGGCTGTGTTCCGTCGTTTGAGAGCAAAGGAGTAGCCGGCACACGCTTGCGCTTTTGCTTATTCGCGTCCCAGTTCGCCATCACATTTCTCGACTTCTTAGCTCGAGCTGTTGTTGCGCTCTGGTCCGCGTTGGTAGGCACGATCTTCCGTGCGACCACATCCTGAGCTGGCAATGCCGCTGTTTGGTTTGGTGGCTGCTTGGGAGGTTCTCTGCGGTCGGTCGTGATCGGCACAGTCCGAAGAGTGGAATCTGATGCCGGACGCTGTCTCTTGGGAGATTTTGGGTCAGCCAGCTGAGGTCGTTCTCGAATCGTCTCCTTCTCCTTCTGTGGGCTTCGAAGTTTCTTTAGTGGAGGCTGTCTGCGCGACCTTCGCAGCTCATCAACGAGCGAATCTCTGCTGCTCTCCGAACTTGAGCTGCTCGATTCCTCGCTAGACACGCCATCGTTCTTTTGCTTCGACCGAGCCCTCTTAAGTTTCTGTGCTACACCTTTCCGAGGAGACACCCGCTGTGGTGCAGTGCGGACAGTCGTTGCTCTCTTCGCCAAAGGTTCCGCTTCAGATTCTTCTTCTCCAAATTCATCATCACTGGCTTCGTTTAGGAGTGCCTGCTCTTCTTCCTCCTCCAAGGTGTCGGGCCGAGTCTCAAGGCCCCTCTTGCGTCGTTTCGCATTTCGTCGAGCTCGTCGCTGATTCTTCTCGGCTCTGTGCGCTTGCCACCGACGATTCCAATCAGCTCTGTCGAAGGGTTCCTTCTTGCCTTGCTTGACATCTTTGAGGAAGTGGCGCCAGTCAGTCCAGATTTCACTGTCTTCCTCGGGAAGACCATCGCGTGGCTCCCACGTGGCTTCATAGATCGGATAACCAGTCCATTTGATGAGATATTTCTCGAGTGTTTCATCGTAATCTAACACCCGCTCAATGTCGTACTCCCTCTCGGGATCATCGTCAGTCGTGTAATCCGTACGGATCGAGTCCTCGTCAGAGCTTTCGTCAACAAACAAATTACTGTGAGCCATGGTGGTTGTGGTTCGGTAAGCTCCCCGCGATGTGCTGCAATGTGCGACGCGTCTACCTCAAGGAGACATCTGGAAGGTACTACACCGTTCACGCGTGTGAGAGAGGCAATTCAAGCAGAAGCCGGCGACACAACAATGGCGTGCACACAAGTTCGCGAAGTCTTGTGGTTGATGTTCCTCGACGATGTTTGAAGTGGAAGGAGTTCAGATGTGGGGCACAGGTAAACAACCGACCAACCGCGCTTGCCAAATGGCAGAAGAGCCACAAAAGTGAAGGAGGAGAACAGGTGATGGTAAAGTGGAGGCTCATGCATTATTACATCTCTCGGATTCAACGCGTATGGGATATCTCACGTCTCGCTTGCTATGCACACACATTACTTCGTAGATTTCGTCAACGCCCACGCTTGCTTCCCAATCTTATCCTGCGACGGAAGCCGTGCATGGCCACGAGAGCTGCTCAGCATCCTACAGCAGTGCTGTATGGAGAGACTGCAGAGAGCGTCGCCGACGCTTGCGATGAAACAAAAAAGCGGGATGATCTATCATCCGTATTACCCAGACCCAAAACATCAAGTGTATGTACTGCCGCCACTTGTCGTCGGCATCGGCCAGTCGTCCTCCGTTATGCTTGACCAGAAAGTCCAAATCGTGACGACGGCGAGGAAGGTGAACAATGTCTCGAATAGTCCTCCGTTGATCTTACCATCGGTGCCTTCACAGATGTGCACGCTAATCACGTACTGGAAGATCTGGCCGATGGCGAAGAGCAGGGCCGCAGCGACCAAGAAAACTAGACGAATGTCAGTACAGGGATCGGTGCAGCGATTTTGTTGAGACTTACGCATCGGACGCTTCTCGCCAAGGACCTTGAGCACAAGCACAGCCTCCAGGATGAAGAAGATCACCAAGAATACCAGCGGAACCAGTTGATACAGAGTGTACAGCGCATAGGCTTGGTTGGGATTTGCCAGCGTGTCATTCCAGTATCCGGTCCAGTTAAAGCCAGTATCAAAGGCAATGTATCCGGTGCCAACGAAGAAGGCTGCGGCAGAGCCGAAAATCAGTGCCAGTGAGAGAGGTGTTCCATCATCGATCAGTTGATATCCGACTGCGCCGTTCATCAGAAGGATCCAGGTCGTGGCCACCACAGCGGCGATGTGTACAGCCGAAAAGCCTCGTCGCACTGCTCCGTCCAAGGGAAAGCCTCCAACAGTGAAGATCTCGCAAATCATGATGATGATGAAGCCAATGAGGAAGAATTGCATTTCTCTGGTGAGCACATGTCAGTGATCGTGGTTGGTGCCAACAAGGGGCATGCACAAAGCATACCTTCTGCCAACAGCGGCTCTCTTCCTGTCAGACCGCCATAGCAGGAATAGCGATGTCAGAATTGCGATTGCAGCCACCAGTATCGAACCTGTCGACAAGTCAGTTCGGCGTACCGAGCATACGCTCACAGCATCTGCATACCCAAGTTCGCAAGATAGCGGTCTCCGCTCAGAGGGATGCCCGTGAGCTGACATCCACCAAAATACGGTTCTTGTCCTGCGCGAGCACGCGACTCCGAGAATAAGTTGCAGACTGGTATAGTCGCATATCCGCTTCCACTGTCACGACAAAAGTCGTGAAATCTCCCGTATTGCGACATGGCGATTGTGCTTCACGAAGGAAGCCTTGTTCTCCTTCGAAGGTCGCGAGTTGGTCGAAGCCGCCGGCGATCGCGACGAAAGGCTGAGCCGGGCGGCCTATCGCGCGGCTGCGATTCTCGAGGTTCGCGGAACGGTCGTCGCGTCGTGGTCAGGGTCCTCGATGGTATTGCAGCAACGGTGCGCAGTTTCGGATTCGACTCCAGTGATGCTGCAGCAAAGCGAGTGTGTGGTGTGGAATTAGGCGTGGTGTGAGAAGAGTGGTGTCGCCGGTGCAACCAGTAACTAGTGGTAGAAAGTTGGCAGCTCGCAGCAGCAAGCTTCGCGCGGAGCCTCAAAGTAGCAAAGCGGCTAGCGCATCTAATTAAATAGCAGCCGTGCACTCGCGCAAGTCAGATCGTGGGAAGCACCATGCTGCTGCCCTTGCAGACCCCGATTTCCGTTGCAACTTCTCACCCGCCTCGGCACAGGAGACAACGGCTGGGGAAGATGTCCTCCGGCCACGTTTGCTTCATCGCATCGCAGAACAGCGACTTCTCGGGTGTGGTATGCAGGAGCAGACATGAAACGGATGATGGCAGGCGCAGTGCAGACGTCGGGACGTGGCCAATGAGGTGCATGAACGGCCTGCAAGGAATTGGCTTTCGCTGTTTTAGCCGTGCCAACCGTGCCAGGCCAGGCACCGCGCTCTCGCTCACGGACAACACGCCCGCTTGGCTTCGGATCGTTGCCGCAAGCTCACAATCGTGCATTCACCCACATCGGCCACTGCCATCATATGTTATGAGCTCATCCGCGGCCTATTCAGAGACACTTTCATATCACGAACCTCCTCCGCAAAGCATATATGCCCAATTCCTCCGAAAAGCAAGGATATCCGAAGTCCAGGACCCTTTTGTACAACCACTCAATCACCCGTTTGCAGGGAACAATGGTCTTCTCACGCGGGATCCTGTCCAACCCAATCTCCACTTCCTCACGGATACACTGTGGAAGTCAAATTGTGAATCTTCAGTAGGACATTGACACTGGTCATAGTGTCTCTATTCTACCGTTGAAAGAATCCATCATAAAAGACCGTGCTTGCCCTCCGATGTTCAACGTCTTCCGGCACTTTTTACCGGTTATCGTGTTGTGGCTCGGGATCGGGTGAGTATAGAACCGCTATGGTATCGGGCATGACAGTTCATGTCTCTGCTAACGAACCTCTTCGCCTTGGGGCATGCAGGATGTCTCGACAACGTACACAAATCCATTAGCATCTTGGTCGTCCCATGCTGACTAGACAAATAGCGAGTCTTCTGGCTCTGGAATGCCTAGGATCTCGAGCAGCTTGGGCTTCACCTCATTGTTGAGCTGATGCTCGACACATTCAAGCCGCAAGCCGAGCTCTTTTCGAAGGGCAATTTCCTCTTCGCTCTCTTCGGTCTCATCCGGACACATCATCTCGAAGGTCCTCTCGATACGTCCGAAAAACTCTCCCGCTGCCAATTCGACGCGAGTCTTATGGGCCTGGAGGATCACGACAAATGCCTCTTTGAGTAACTTGTGAGCTTGATGCCAGACGCCACTGGTATCAGTGACCGCTTGCTTGAAGTAGTGGAGTCTCTCTTTCACGGCCCCAGCTCTGCCTTTGATCTTCGCTGATTCTGCGTAGACTGTTGACATTGCCTTCGCTACGAATTTTTTTGGGAGAGTCGGTGGTGATGTCTCGTAATATATCGCTATTACCACTGGTTAGTACATCTGGCATTCGACTTGTATATCGATGTGACATACCCGATGTCCTTTCTTACTGCATTGTTGAGCATCTCGGTAGTACACTTAATGGTTCGCCCCTCGGTTTGTAAGTACGTGAGGAAAGGAATCATGCCCATGGCCTTGTAATGTTCGTGAGCTGTGTAGCCATTAGTAGATGCAACAAGCTTCGCATTGTGATGATTGCCTACCTTTGACACCCGCAATAACACCACGCAAGCCATCAGCGAACGGCCTCCGCGTCTTCTTCGTGAGCTTGGGCAGAGCTTCTCTCATATACTTGTAAAACTTTCGATCCATCTTCACCCTGGCAATGGCAATTAACTGGTCATTCCAAGAAATTCGTTCGCCGCCACGGGGGTGTCGAGTGCCTTCGCTTTGGAGCATTGAAAGATGCACTCGAGTAGTGTTTTCAAGCTCCCACTTTTGCACGAGATCACGAGCATTGGTAATCCACTCATATTCCAGCGACATCATTGGATCCAGTACTTGCTTTCGAAAATCAGTAGCAATTTGCTGTGATTTTCCAAACCACTTTTCGCACTCTTCCGATAGAGCTTGTCGTGGTCTACAGACAACTGTGAGGATTTCTCCCTTGTGGTCCATGTGTCGACGCAATGCATACAGTCGCAGGGCCTCGATGATAGCCGGGAACTGCACAAACACCTGATTTTTGATGTCATTGATCTTGCCCTCTGCAGGCAGTTGGAGAAGATGCTTTCTGAGCTCCGGTATCATCGTTGCCGCGACGGATGTGGTGGGAGGATGGAGGCTTGATTTCTTGTATCCCGTTCGATGCTTTTGGTACTCCGAATTGCCGATACAAAAAACTGGAAGTTCGACCGGGTCTGATGTTAGCTCAGCGTAGTAATCTCTCACAGCTGCAGTGACGTTCTTGCTGCGGAGAGCAATTCGAAACTCGCGTTCCTCACACTGGGCTTCTTTCAATCTGTTCTGTGGCACGCGCTTTTCGAGCGTGAGGCGAATCTGTTCCTCCATCGATGCTGCGCTTTGGATCTTGTTGTCAAATTCGTCGCATTGTTTCTCCAGATCCACTACGTTTCCCTGGAGCTTTTCCAAGCGACTTTCGTCGATTGAGTCGCAATTGACTGCATTCGAGTCACTGATGTTGTCCGATTTGGTTAGACATAGCATAGTCCGTCCGGAGCCTCGAGCAAAATAGCTTTTGTTCACTTCCTTACGCAGTAGCTCATCGTCTGCTGCAGGCCAATATCCCCCACCACGATACAGTGCGTGCACCGTTGCAGATGATTCAAAGCATTCTCCGATCTGATCTTGTTCGGGTCGGTGATTCCAGGTAAATCAAGAATGCTGATGTCGAGCGATAATCTGTTGTTCAGCCCGTACTTGACATGACTGACGAGTGGCCAGAAGGATATCAGTTGCTTTGCTTTCTCTTCAAATGTTCGCATGTATCTTGAGAGCTTGTACTGTAGACTCTGCGAAGTTGTGTCTTCAATGAGGATATAGTCGTTCACCCCCAGGAGCTCTGTCATCAGCTCCTCGGTCCAGTAGCAGAGCTCGTCCGCGATCTCGTCCTCGCCCTCGCTTTTAGCACGGGCAAGAAAAGAGACAGCGTTCTCTCTGGTGCTGAACTCCTGACGGTTGAGCAAGAGCGCCATAAACGCGTCG